>CM040405.1:79152335-79297335 GCA_022702515.1 Ilyophis sp. 1 JC-2022
GGGGGGTCAGGGATGTGGGTGGGGGGGGTCAGGGATGAGGGTGGGGGGTTGGGGGCAGAGACAGCTGTAGGATGAGTCTGGACAAGGCTGGTGCTAACACCTGTCCATACTGCAGGAACAGAGGGAGCAAATGGCCAAACTGGCGACACCCCGAGCGCACTCTGTCCGCCCCTAAGTGCTATTGGCCACGCCCCTACGTTCCATACTTCCAGGGCTCTTGATTGACACTGCATTTTCCCAGGTCTGTCTCGCACAAGGAGACTCTCTGTTTGAATTGAACTCAAACACACAACTCTGCAACACGCTTTGTCATCAAGGAAGCGAGGGAAGGAACGTGGGACAGTCCTGAGGGAGAACGCGATTGGTCAGAACATACCAACTACTAATGAGTAGTTTTAAAGGCAGTCTGAAATGTAGTTGGTATGTCCCAACCAAACATGTATAGTGACCAGGAATCTTAATGTCAAAATTGAGTTAGATATATTCAATTACTACTTACTTTGGTTATCAGTTAGTCTAGCAAACTTATATTAACGCTTCAGTGATGTTGACCAGTCTGGGAAGTGCGCTAGACTGGTCTGGTATTGCTCATATAAATCCAGGTGAATCCACTTAAGTTCTCTTCTAAAGTTGCTGTGGATAATAGTGCCTGCTAAATATATGTATGTGTGTGTGTGTGTGTGTGTGT
Source organism: Ilyophis sp. 1 JC-2022 (assembly GCA_022702515.1). NCBI lineage: Eukaryota > Metazoa > Chordata > Actinopteri > Anguilliformes > Synaphobranchidae > Ilyophis > Ilyophis sp. 1 JC-2022. The sequence continues at coordinate 79,153,024 of CM040405.1, forward strand.
GTGTGTGTGTGCATGTGCATGTGGGTGCCTGTGTGTGTGTGTGTGTGTGTGTGTGTGTGTGTGTGTTACCAGTCTGAGTGGGTAGGTAATTCAGCCAATCAAATGCAATGGGTTTTATGGTGGGCAGATGTAGGAAGCAGTTTCGTGGCAGATCAGGGGTTAATTGAAAGCACGGTGATTGGCGACTGAAATAAATGAGTCTATTTGAAAATAAAAATCCTGGTGACCATTTAAAAAAAAGAAAGATACCTCAGACAGCTTTCTCTGCGTCTAAAGGCCACTACACCTTCCCAGAGCGAAGACTTCTCAAACAAACACTTTCCATACCCCATCCCCAAAGGTCAAAGGTCATATCATCACTTAAATGATCTGCCCTCAAACAAAACAGAAGCATGACTGTTACATCACCTCTTGAGCTCAGAGAACACTGCATGTCTGAAACAGTCCAACGCTGCCATGAATGCGTGTGCACTTTGTGCGTGTTCTGGACTCGCTTGAATCGAACGACAGTCAACTCTTAATAATAAATATCTGAGGGGTCATTGTGTGGTGAAAAAGAGCTGGCCATGTGAATTTATTCTCACAGAGAGTAAAATATTCACCACGGGATGTTGGGAGCCGAAGGGTAGCTGCCTTCCGGGCCTTTCCATTGGCTCAGGCGGTTGTCAAGCTGTGCTGTGCGCTGGTAGCTACGCCTTGGCTGATTCCCTCAACAAAGACTGTGGCTGCAGTACGACGAGTGCCAGTTTACCACCCAGGCGCTTATGGGACACCGTCCGCAACAGATGTCCTTTTGTGCGGGATGAAGAGAGGGCAGCCATTGGCTATCCTCCTTCAGCGTCCCGCACACACAAAACTGGGGCTCTCTCCGAAAAAGATGGGAGAATATTTCTATTCATGGCGCTGTAAATGAAAATGTGAAATGAACCCCTTTTCTCTTTCTGCCCCACGCTGTCTGCCCCCCCCCCACCCCCACACACACCTCCCCACACCCCCACATCTTTATTCTCCAGTCTGCACCCCCCCCACTCTCCAAACTTTCTGCCTATACTGCCAGCCAGACAACCCCCCCTACACACACATACACACCCTTTCACCCACATATACACACACTCACACACAACACATACACACCCTGCCCACACACACACACACACATATATATATACCAACACACACCCCCCCCCACACACCACACATACACACCCTGCCCCACACACACACACATACACACCCTGCCCACACACACACACATACACACGGTCTCCGTCGGTCCTCTCAGCCTCCCAGCTGCCGCCCCCGGCTCCCCCGGCCCCCCTGGCCCCCCAGCAGGGGAGAGGTCAGAGGTCACACAGGCGGGGTAACAGACTGTGCAGCTGCAGCAGCAACAGCAGCTCCTGCAACATCTGCTGAAGTGGGCGGAGCCTGGGAGCCGCTGCCCCAGCTGCTCGTGCTGATTGGCCCAACACATGTGCCGGCCAGACCACCGGGTCAGAAAGAGGCTCTTTGTGTGTCAGGGCCCGGATACCCAACCACTGATGCATTAATAATGCGAGAGACGCTCCATGTGAAAATCAACACTATCAGACTACATTTTACACTGATAGAGCACATTGTTTCTGCCGTCCTGTAGGTTTTCGAAGCATACCTCCTTCAACATTAGAGTTGAAATGAAAACCTACTGGACAGTAGATCTCCAGGGTAGGGGAGCCACTGTTTTAGGTTGGTAGTGCAAACTTAACACAGATAGAGTACATTTTACACTGATAATTTACACTTGTACTCTGGATGTGAAAAGCTCTTTGAAACACATCCTGTGGAATGGGGAGCTCTGCTCTTTCTACATCCTGGTTTCTCCTTCGGCCCCGCTACCATCCTTTATGCTTTACCACCCCTTTAACCTTTCACCTTTGACCCTTAAACATTAAACGAGAGTGGGAATTCTCACATTATTCCAGAAAAGCAGAGAACAAGAGGAGCTACTTGCAAGATGGTGCTAAAGGCTAATTTATCTTTCTCCAGGTAGATAAAATATACATAATCCCCATTAATGTAATTAAAAACACCATCAAGAGAATGCGAGAACACAACACTGGTTACACTGTGCTGCTCTGCACTGTACAGTGTTACCTCAGCCCCGAGAACACGTACAGGAGTCAATACAACCATGAACATCTTATCACATAACTTATATGCAGCACGTGAGTGATTGAGTTTCCTGTTTCATGAAGACTATATTATTTCACCAGTATCCTTTAAGCTTTTGTCGATCAAATGCTAACTATGTATGTTTTATGTATCTTCAAATACATTATGAAAATTAAAACGGAATTAAACCTAAATTAACTCCCTGGACTTCTCCATTGTGATAAAGTGTCGCATGTGCACTTTACAGCCTTTTTAGACAAGAGCCAACAGCTGATAACATCTAACAGCACACAGCTGCCTATGGATGTGTGTGTGTGTGTGTGTGTGTGCGCGCCCGTATGTGTGTGTGCATGTGTGTGTGCGTAACCCAGAGTGCCGCTTCAATGTAGCATGTGAAACACACGCGGGGCTCTTTCTCAGAACTGTGTGTCATACAGCACTAATCTCTGACAGACACTGGCTGAACACTGTGCTACTATAGAAACATGTGTCACCTGCATCATGAATCCATAATAGTTATGGAATGTCTTTCATAAACAGCGAGAACCCCATCCCCACTCGGACATGAGCAGGGGAAGGTCAGTCCAGGGCTGCTGGCTCCGCTCTGCAAGGTCACTGTATTTTTACTGATGACACAAGATTCACGGAACCGGGCCCCAAACATATATTCTGTGTTTTAGTTTAAGAACAAAAGATCTACACAATGCCATAATTCTCAAGGTTTTGTCAAAGCGCACGTGAATTATGGACCACAGCAAATACATTCAGATCAGATTTCACCTGGCACAAGGCACGGCGCGCATTTGGTCGTATATTTTTTTACACTTCACCAGCAGCTGAAACTAAGGCTTTTCATCACAAAACTTCCATCAAACATCAGAATGTAGGCCTGTCACAAATTATTTATATGTATTAAGTACAGCAGTTTAGGTACTGTAGATTGAGAATGATAAATTCAGTTGTTTATGTATTGTAGATTCTGAATGACAGATTCAGTTGTTTATGTATTGTATATTCTGAAGGATAGATTCGGTTGTTTATGTATTGTAGATTGAGAATGATAGATTCAGTCATTTATGTATTGTAGATTGTGAATGACAGATTCAGTCATTTATGTATTGTAGATTCTGAATGACAGATTCAGTCATTTATGTATTGTAGATTCTGAATGATAGATTCAGTTGTTTATGTATTGTAGATTCTGAATGACAGATTCAGTCATTTATGTATTGTAGATTCTGAAGGATAGATTCAGTCGTTTATGTATTGTAGATTGTGAATGACAGATTCAGTCATTTATGTATTGTAGATTCTGAATGATAGATTCAGTTGTTTATGTATTGTAGATTGTGAATGACAGATTCAGTCATTTATGTATTGTAGATTCTGAAGGATAGATTCAGTTGTTTATGTATTGTAGATTCTGAATGATAGATTCAGTTGTTTATGTATTGTAGATTCTGAAGAATAGATTCAGTTGTTTATGTATTGTAGATTCTGAATGATAGATTCAGTTGTTTATGTATTGTAGATTTTGAATGATAGATTCAGTTGTTTATGTATTGTAGATTGAGAATGATAGATTCAGTTGTTTATGTATTGTAGATTCTGAAGGATAGATTCAGTTGTTTATGTATTGTAGATTGAGAATGATAGATTCAGTTGTTTATGTATTGTAGATTGAGAATGATAGATTCAGTTGTTTATGTATTGTAGATTCTGAAGGATAGATTCAGTTGTTTATGTATTGTAGATTTTGAATGATAGATTCAGTTGTTTATGTATTGTAGATTGAGAATGATAGATTCAGTTGTTTATGTATTGTAGATTGAGAATGATAGATTCAGTTGTTTATGTATTGTAGATTGAGAATGATAGATTCAGTCGTTTATGTATTGTAGATGGAGAATGATAGATTCAGTTGTTTATTGTAGATTGAGAATGATAGATTCAGTTGTTTATGTATTGTAGATTCTGAATGATAGATTCAGTTGTTTATGTATTGTAGATTCTGAAGAATAGATTCAGTTGTTTATGTATTGTAGATTCTGAATGATAGATTCAGTCGTTTATGTATTGTAGATTCTGAAGGATAGATTCAGTTGTTTATGTATTGTAGATCCTGAATAATAGATTCAGTCGTTTATGTATGATTGAGAAAGATAGATTCAGTTGTTTATGTATTGTAGATTGAGAATGATAGATTCAGTTGTTTATGTATTGTAGATTGAGAATGATAGATTCAGTCGTTTATGTATTGTAGATCCTGAATGATAGATTCAGTTGTTTATGTATTGTAGATTGAGAATGATAGATTCAGTTGTTTATGTATTGTAGATTGAGAATGATAGATTCAGTTGTTTATGTATTGTAGATTGAGAATGATAGATTCAGTCGTTTATGTATTGTAGATCCTGAATGATAGATTCAGTTGTTTATGTATTGTAGATTCTGAAGGATAGATTCAGTCGTTTATGTATTGTAGATTGAGAATGATAGATTCAGTTGTTTATGTGTTAAAGTTTGAGAATGACGATTAGAGCTAAATATGGTGGGAATCTTTTTTTATCCAAGGATAGTCTTTTTTTCAGAGGTCTGTCTCACCCTCCTGTCAAAACAACTTCAACACTGTCTCAATTTTATCACAACTTTAATTTTATAGACTTTCCTTAAAATACAGCTTTCTAATACCACAGAATACAATCTGTTTATAATTGAAAAAAAAAACATTTCCCATCAAACAAACAAACAAACAAACAGGCACGTATATAAATAGTATTACTTGCGGTATTACTTTTTGTTCTAGAAAAAAAAGTAGAGATGATTATATATTTTCTATATATGTGTAATGTATTGTTTTACAGTTCATGTATAATAACTTCATAGAACAAAAATAATTATGATAATGTATCACAAACACATTTAAACGATAACAAGCAGCGTGTCCGTGGTTCTGGTGGTAAAATCTTATTTCTTATATCTACTGTTTACGTACTAGGTTGAGATCTCCCTCTAGTGTTCACAATATTAACAGCGCAAATGAGAATAACCATTTAACAGACTGAACTAATGAGCAGGCATACGGGGAAGCCCCCAACCAGTGGTGGATTAACCCTATAAGCAAAATAAGCACGTGTTTAGGGCATCAAGAGAAGGAGGGGCACCTCAGAATTTTTTTAGCCGAATTTACCATTTAAATTATTAAATTAATTAAATTTATAGCCATTTTCAAAATTTTATGAAAAATGAGTAAGTTCTGTTTATAAAGCGTTCTCTCCTGTGTCATCATGTTTTATTTTATGGTTTATTATTGTTTATATTTTGAATTACAAATGTATGGGGGCACCAAAATGTTTTAGTGCTTAGGGCCTCTAAGGGTCTTAATCCGGCCCTGCCCCCAACCCAATTTCACCTTTTAAATTATCAGCAGTACTTGGAAATGCCTAGAATAATTTAAGTTTTTCAGTACGTGGCTATTTTACCTTGTCAATAAAAGCCGTTGCAATGACGTTTATTTAAAAAACGTGGTCATATAGCCTGCTTTCTTTTCATGGATGTCATAGTATTTAATGTCCAATACCGCATTTCCATACGTGATTTAAAAAATAAACAAATACATACAATAGGCTATGCGAGATTATACATTGTAGCCTAGTCTGTATTGGGCCTATAGCCTACCCAATGCAATAGCGTTGGCCTCTGTGTAAATATCAACAATTTATTTCCTTTACAATAAATTCAGTTGGTGACATTCAAGATGAGTTCCTTGTTTTCTGGATTAAACATTGTTATATTACTTTCCTGCTTATCGGTTTGCGGTGTTAGCTGACAGTACCTGGTAAATGTTTCTTGGTGACACCTGTTCTTAGTCACATGGACGGCGCCGGATCGGGTTGCTTGTACAGGTAACTGAAGAAGAGTCCGTTTCGCTGAGTCATTCCCCAAGCGCAGGGCAGCGATCCGGAGTTCGGATTCCCGCATAGACTGGTCTGGCCGGAATGTTATTCACGCGGACGCACAGGTAAGCCCTCGTCATATGTGGGAGAGAAACTACAGACGAATGACTGATGGTAACAGGGTAACTGGGATGACCTGGTGGTAGAGAAAGGAGTTCAGTTTTTAAAATGGTAGTTCACAGTCATTTTGGTTTCCTTTGTGGTGTGTAGTCGAGTCATATGCACGTACCGTGTACACTGGATGGAATCTGAGACAGAGTTAGGCTACTGTTAGCTACAAAGTAGGGTACCGCGGTACATAAACTCGAGAGCACAGGTCCGACACCACAGATCGCTTCACATCAACTTTGCACATGTTTTGTAATATGAGCTCATGTTATGGCTTCGCTTGTAAATGTTATACAACAGCGCCCTCGCGTGTACAATGTTATATGTACAGGTACATTTGAGTTATTCCTGCGGGAGAAACCTACTGTCATGTTATTTCTCAGTAGATAAATTGCCATCTGCAGCTTCACAAGAGAATGAAAGGGTCGTTGATTCCAGTCTCGCTGTCAGTAGACCTATGTCTCAAAGGTAACTGGCGAATAAAAACCTATTTGTATACCGTCTATAATAAGAACGAATCTTTACGTTTGTAAACAATGCTTGTAAACAATAATTGTTTTGGTCCAGAAGTGTTGTGGCAATTATTAAAATTACATTTTCCTACACTTACCCGATTATATTTTTAAACTCATTACATTTCCTATGAAAAGCATATTGTGAAAATATGTTTAATTATTAGGAAAATTACATTTTAATAAATATTTCCCCAACACTTCTGACCAAAACAAATCATTGTTTCACAAACTGCTACTCGTAATGAAACTTATCATCACAAAAAACGAACCGATTTGTTTTTTTTTGGTTGTCAAATCAGCTTGGATTTGTCCATTGAATTCAATGGCCAGAAAGCCCTTTTGCACTAATGCCTGGCGCGGGTACTTGCTTCTGTGGTTCTAAAATTGAAGATACTGAAGACAGTCGATGGTGGCTGGTCAAAAATGGTGAAAAGTGCTGTGTTTGGGATTGTCGTACAAGTTTTGTGGAAGGAAATAGTTTGGGATTTTTCAGATTTCCTCCTTTGAAAAAGGCAAGCCAGAGACATGGCTGGATATCGCATATTAAAACGGAATAGGAGTCGGAAGCTGCTACGTTGCTAACTTTACCCTGCTCCCGTGGTGGTGGTCTTGTAAGGAGGGGCAGGAAAGGACATGACTGGGAACCCACAAATCATCACCATGTTTATGGGAAGCACTTTGTGACGGGTAAGGTGAAAGACTGTTTATCATAAACTGTGTTTAACTTAAAGGAACACTACACGCCAACCTTTTTTGGGAAATTGGCTTATTTCAGTCAGACAAGAAGATGGATACCCTTCTGGGTCATTCCATATCAAATCACCCAGAGGGTCCCTGGTCACCCTCTCAGATTCCCCTGAAAAAATTCTGAGGTGCTTCTATACCAAACGTATGGATAAATCCCAAATATTAGGTCTGTATCTCTAATAGTTTTGAAACTACAGCCCTTAATATAATTATTTTTGCCGAACGAGCCATTCGGTCCAACTTCCGACATTCATAGCTCATTTTATATGGCATGTACAGCTTTGAAACTTTGTGACTATGGCTAACTTTTCAGATAAGGTGTATCTTGCTATTTCCTCATGCTCTACTCCAAAATCCACAACAGGCACATGGGAGAGGCTATACTGTATGTATCCTACTGCTAAATGGTTTCCACTAGTTACTCTGTGTCTGACTGCCTGTAGTTTAAGAGCTTGCTGATTGGCTGATTGTGCTTCCAGTAACCCTCCCTCCCCAGTCGACATTCCAAAGGGAGGAATTAATTGTTCATAAGTAGCCTTTGAGAGGTTTAGGACGTGTTTCATGATGGGAATTGCATCCTGAACTATGGCTTTAACAGAGTATGTGTCCGCTTTAGCTACTCTTGCCAGTCTGAGTATTGTGAGGTAATGTGTCTGTGTGTCACATCTCACCAGTCCTGTGGCAGAGGGTATTATAGATTCTGACTGATTGAGGGCCCGTGTGTCTGTGTGTCACATCTCACCAGTCCTGTGGCAGAGGGTATTATAGATTCTGACTGATTGAGGGCCCGTGTGTCTGTGTGTCACATCTCACCATTATTACATTACATTATAGACATTTAGCAGACGCTCTTATCCAGAGCGACGTACATAGTGCATTTCCGAACTAGTAAAAAGACAACTTTCGAATAGATTCTGACTGATCGAGGGCCCGTGTGTCTGTGTGTCACATCTCACCAGTACTGCGGCAGAGGGTCATATAGATATAGATTCTGACTGATCGAGGGCCCGCTGCTGTTCCAATCTTGGCAGGCAAGGCGTGTTATTGTGACATGTCACCATGTCTTGGGTGGTGCAGATCTAAATCTTCAGCTGGACAGTTTTCATAAGCTTTATGGATATTTTATTAATATTTTATTAATCTGCATGATGCTTCATTATTAGTTTATTGCATGCTGCCTGTTTTATGGCTGCAAGCTTCGCAAAATTTGTAACCTCTGACTTAAAATAAAGCCTCCCCATTAGCGCCCAAAATGGAAAAACTGATTATATCACTTTATAATCATACATACTTCCAGATAACAATGATTTACCTCCACTTTCTAGCCCTCTTGTCCTGTGCTACCTGGCAACTAAGTAGCCATCCAGGCTTTATGTCGGTATTGTAGCTAGATATCTTTACTTATAGGCTAACGTTTTGCACTGTTAAACAGCAAAATAGTTAATAAATACTCACTACAGAATCAAAATGGTATATTGTAATGCCTGTAACTTTAACTTAGTTGATGTAACTGTTAGTCATTAATCACAAACAAGCATTTAGGAGGTAGTAAATTGGTATAAAAAAAAGAGTGTATTACAAATATTACTTACTGTGTTTTACTGTTTTGACCGTGCGAAAGAGCTGATTGGCCTTCCACAGGAGCATCATAGAGTGGGAGGAGTCATCTTCAGCCGTCACTGTATAGTGGGAGGAGTCATTATCAAGTGGGGAGGAGTCTATTCTTCAGTGGGCATCAGGATGGCAGGACCTGGTATTGCGATAAGATTACATGAGTTTAAAGAGACAGCTTCTCTTAACACAGCTACATCACCAAACAGGTGGGTTTGCCCGGTGTGGATGTCTGTAATAAGTATTTTATTATACGTTTTATTTTACACTATATGAATGCCTCAGTGGGCCTTTTTAACATGTTAACTTCAAATATTCTACACACCCAACCCATGATCATATTAAACGGCATATGGAATACCTTAACACCGTACTGGACTACATTAACACCATTCTGGACTACATTAACACCATTCTGGACTACATTAACACCATTCTGGACTACATTAACACCATACTGGACTACATTAACACCATTCTGGACTACATTAACACCATTCTGGACTACATTAACACCATACTGGACTACATTAACACCATACTGGACTACATTAACACCATTCTGGACTACATTAACACCATTCTGGACTACATTAACACCATACTGGACTACATTAACACCAAACTAGACTACATTAACACCATTCTGGACTACATTAACACCATACTGGACTACATTAACACCATACTGGACTACATTAACACCATTCTGGACTACATTAACACCATACTGGACTACATTAACACCAAACTAGACTACATTAACACCATACTGGACTACATTAACACCATTCTGGACTACATTAACACCATTCTGGACTACATTAACACCATACTGGACTACATTAACACCATACTGGACTACATTAACACCATTCTGGACTACATTAACACCATACTGGACTACATTAACACCATACCGGACTACACTAACACCAGGTTCCAATGGCAGAGTCGCTCGTCAGGGGAGGGACACGCTTGGCTTCTATCCAGGCCAGCTGGGACGAGTCCATGTGGCTCCTTCAACCAATTACAGGTGAACAAAAACACTTTTTTTTTTGGGAAAGACAAAATGGTGGAGTATTACTGGCTAGTATTTGACTTTATGACTGGGCATTCAAGCTGTGTCAGAGTGAAAGTGTGTGTGTGTGTGTGTACCTATGACACCCCCAAGGTTTTTTGCTTCTAATTGAGAGGGTCTGAAATCAGCATTTCCTGATCAATCAGGAAAAATACCATCCCTAATTTGTACCAATCTATTGCTCAGGTTTAATTACCCATAATGCTCCTGTGTGTCTTGGTTTGGCAGAGGGAGGTTTGCCTGCGCGGAGCTTCGGTGCGAGCCTCTGCGGGAAAGCCGTGAGCACTACCCAGAATCCTTTGATCTGCAGACGCTGCGCGCTCTCCAGCTCACCCGTGAGATGAGTGGTGGCCCTGACGGGCGCAGTACTGCCACCAGCCACCAGGAGGCGTTTGGCTCGCTGTCCTGCCTCTACCGTAGGTCCTCCCTGGGTACCCTCACACCCTCACACTCTCACACCCTCACACTCTCACACCCTCACACCCTCACACTCTCACACCCTCACATCCTCACACCCTCACATCCTCACACTCTCACACCCTCACACTCTCACATCCTCACACCCTCACATCCTCACACTCTCACATCCTCACATCCTCACACCCTCACACCCTCACACCGTTTGGCTCGCTGTCCTGCCTCTACCGTAGGTCCTCCCTGGGTACCCTCACACCCTCACACCCTCACACTCTCACACTCTCACATCCTCACACTCTCACACCCTCACACCCTCACATCCTCACACTCTCACACCCTCACACTCTCACACTCTCACACCCTCACACCCTCACACTCACACCCTCACACTCTCACACTCTCACACCCTCACACCCTCACACTCTCACACCCTCACACTCTCACACCCTCACACCCTCACACCCTCACACTCTCACACCCTCACACCCTCACATCCTCACACTCTCACATCCTCACAGACTTTGAAACGTGTTCCCGATAAGTCTGGGAGGGCTCAGGGCTCTGTCATGGACTTTCTGCAAGTCCGCAATCTTGCAGACTTTGCTGAGGGAATTGCCCACAGTTCATAGCGTTTGTGGCAATAAAAATGGAAACGCAGCCAGAAGCGTCTCAAAAATAATAAACAAATGACACACATAGAGAGTTATTTCAGCGGGTACAAACCTAAAATTAAAAATCGTCATACTTGTCGATTGTTGTAAAATATCTTGCATGCGTGACAGGTGTCGTCAAGGCAACATATAACATCGCAAAGTGCTGTCCCATTTCTCGTATTTGTACCATTTTGAGACCTCACGCATTCTCACACTCACTCACTCACTCACTCACACACAAGCTCACACTCACTCACTCACTCACTCACACACAAGCTCACGCACGCACACTCACTCACACGCTCACACTCACGCACGCTCACACGCCCGCACGCACACACACACACACAAACACACACACACACACACACACGCTGGCCATGCATGTGACGTCAACCAAAGTCTGTGTGGACTCAAATCTGGCCCTCAAATCCAGATCCGGCCCCGGTTTTCTTTTCTCCCAGGGAATTAACTGAACAATTAGTGCTACTGATTGGCCAGACTGTCTTCACACCTGACTCTCAGGAACAGAGAGGGTAGAAAACCAACAGTTCTTTTGATCAATTTTCAATTCAGTTCACTCCGGTTTTATTGTGCTTTATCATTCATATTCATTTAATAAAAAAACAAACTTGTATTTGGCTAAAACTCCAAATCACAAAAAAATAAATATAAAATAAAATAAAAAAGTACAATACATGCCAGCCCTTCTCAGAGGAGTTGTGTGTTGTTTGCTTCAGCAGCTCCAAATGACAGAAGATTCACCGCAGTGTCCCATCCAGCTCCTCTGAGTCATACGGATCCAACGGCAATATGAGAGCCTCCTGCAGAGAGCGCTCTTTATGAATGAACAGCTTCTTTCCTTCTTTTGCATTGTGGGTATTTACTGAAGCAATTCACGGTTAAGTACCTTGTTCAAGGGCACAACAGCAGTGCCTCAGCCAGGAATCAAACCTGCAACCTCAAGCCCAGCTCTACAACCACTCATCTGCACTGCCACCCACAGTCATAATGAAACCTACAACCTCAAGCCCAGCTCTACAACCACTCGCTGATGTTTTTTTAACCGAAACCATGAACGTATTTAAAATAGAAATCATCATATTTTTACTTTTAAAAATAAGTGCATGCTTTGCGACTTTTCATTTAGCAAAAAAAATTTATTTGAATTTTTGCTTTCGAAACCTCCACAGTGTGCTTGGAAAATAGTATGGCGGATATTTTTTGCGGACTGCTAAACAGTGCACATTAAACAGCGCACTTCGGCCAGTGCACTGTATGCAGAAGACAGGGCGCAGTAGATAGAGCTCTGATTCGGACACAGCCCAGGTTTCCAAAGCCTTAGCTGACTGAACACAGACACAGCACCCCATCCTGGACTGGAGTTAACCCTGCAGACACAGCACCCCCTCCAGGATTGGAGTTAAACCTGCAGGCACTGCGGCCCTCCAGGACTGGAGTTAAACCTGCAGACACAGCGCCCCCTTCAGGACTGGAGTTAAACCTGCAGACACAGCACCCCCTCCAGGATTGGAGTTAAACCTGCAGACACTGCGGCCCTCCAGGACTGGAGTTAAACCTGCAGGCACTGTGGCCCTCCAGGACTGGAGTTAAACCTGCAGACACTGTGGCCCTCCAGGACTGGAGTTAAACTTGCAGCCCTCCTGGACTTGTGTGAAACAATTGTTAAAAAAAAAAATTGTTACATTACAAATGGGTAGGTTATATACAACATACTGTATGTGTTATTAAGTGTAATATGTAATGAACACCTTATTGACGGGGTGCCACCTTTGGCCAAGCACATCAAGACACATTCAAAGTCAGACACTTTTATTGGCTGGGCTTTTTATTAGATACTTAACCTCCATGTATCTGAGAGAACCGGATCAGTGATCATGTGATCAGTTTCAAAGATGATGAACAGTACAATAAATTCCTAATAAGACAAATAAGCAACCGTCTCCAGAATCTACTTACAGGACCCTGTATACAACAGCACTGCGATCAACATAATCTACTTACAGGACCCTGTATATAACAGCACTGAGATCAACAGAATCTACTTACAGGACCCTGTATATAATAGCACTGAGATCAACAGAATCTACTTACAGGACCCTGTATATAACAGCACTGAGATCAACAGAATCTACTTACAGGACCCTGTATATAATAGCACTGAGATCAACAGAATCTACTTACAGGACCCTGTATATAATAGCACTGAGATCAACAGAATCTACTTACAGGACCCTGTATATAATAGCACTGAGATCAACAGAATCTACTTACAGGACCCTGTATATAATAGCACTGAGATCAACAGAATCTACTTACAGGACCCTGTATATAACAGCACTGAGATCAACAGAATGTCCAAACGCATCTCTGACACACACACACAGAGGCTGTGTCCGAATTGTATACTGTATACTGCTTACTGTTTTGTGACATGCAGTATGCAAAAAATACCCTCAATACTATTATCAGCAAAAACGTGGATTTTAAAAACACTACATTTAGAGAACATTTCACCTACTTAATGTTCTCATCCAGTGTACTCAATAAGTATACTCAATAGTATAGAAGGGTGTTGATTCGGACACAGCCACACACTTGAATAAGAGGGGTCTGCATCTCTGTCCTTGGAGACCTGGTTTTTATTTGCACATGTGCATGCACACACACATCCGCGCACACACAAACCCACACACATCCGCACACACACAAACCCACACACGCACAAACCCACACACACACATCCACACAAGCGCAAACCCACACACATCCACACATCTGCACAAGCGCAAACAGACACGCACACGGCTCAATGTCAAAATTGTGGCGTTTTATTTGAAACCCAGTTCAGTAGCCAAGGCAAGTCTGATGAGTCTGTACTGTGTACTAGTACTGTGGTTAAAATTAATTAAATCACTGATTCCATAACAGAGTTATGAGCTGGTGGAGCAGATCCACCCCATCTTCACTGCAGCCCTCAGCAGTCACTTTAAAACGTGTTGGTTCATGCTGAACAAAACTTTAAAAAACATTTTAAAAACCATCTCACTGTCTGATCTGAACTGGTAAAAAACAAGAGCTTTCTTCAATGAATCTTTCTACAGGTAAGGGCTCAGGAATTGTGGGTAGAGGAAGTACCCTGGAGTGATGGCAAGAGGTACATTCTAATTGCCCTGTAGCTGCAAAGAAACCTACTGAGGGCATGAAGAATTTCTCCTCTGTATTCAGTGTGCTTCCAATCCGCCGGGTCCCTGCAGAAGTGGCTTCTGGGAGTTTCTGAAGTGTCCCAGCTAAGAAAACCTCAGAGGAAGAGGAAGAAATGAGTCTCCCCTTAATCCACTGCACCTAGATACGGGAGTCAATGAAGGTAGAAATACCCACAATGTTTTTGACAAAACAAACCTCTTGGTTGTTGTCATTTCTACAAGTGGCCTCTAGGGGGTAGTAATTACCAAAGTGGCTTAATGTATTGGCCTGAAACTTTGGAGGTGAAGAAGAACATGGTTCACGTTGCAGGAAATTCTATAGTGGGTTAAATTGGATCACAGTGCACGGTGGAGTTCATTATAATAAGTTAATTTATTGATAAATAAAGTGAATCAATGATTAGGCACTTATGCAGGGTGGAGGGGTTAGGGAGGAGCCCTTTGGAATAGCGGTACCCAGCAGAAAGGGTCCTAGAACGTTGCGTCACGGGGGGTTCAGCGGCTTTCAGCAGCAATGGAACAAATACAACAACAAATAAATACTTAAGCCACAAACAAAAATACATTCCACAGTATCTTTAATCACAGGGCACTGGTCTAAAATCTAATGTGACTGAATGTCTGCTGAACTGAGAAATACGTTCAGATGGAGTACAGAAAAGAGACTTTAAAGGCAGGCCGTCTCATTTGACACAGATTATTTCTGCAACCTTACAAACCCAACTGAGCTGCGAAATGTTTACAGACTTAAACGAGTCGCCTCACTGACCAACGGGTTCTGTAGAGGGCTGGTTTTAGGACTGGAAAGCGCAGAACTAACTTGTAGGCGTAACAACAACAAGATTTAAGGTTAACTCCAAATCAGGTCGCGGTCCTGTACATTCCACCTGACTGTATCCAATCACAAAGGAGAAACCAAGTTATAATTGCATTGTGGGATACCTCTATCTATAAAGATCTGCAGGGAAACAAAGGCAGTTAACTAAATTTGCTAATCAAGATCCGTCTAATTTGTAATCCATCTACAGTGGCTGGGAATGGCTCGTACTGAACTGAACAGTTATTCCGTGTTCCAACTCAGTTTAGGAAAAACGGCTGATGCATTTGCTGCCTTGTGTCTTTAGGGACATGAATTAGCTGTCCTAAGATTTACACGAGCAAATATTAAACACACGTGTCAGGGACATGAAGCTTCAGGCACACGCGTGTGGGACCGAGTCTGATTCTGTATGTGCTCTAACAAACACCCATCTTTCCTTCGGGCTAGAAAGCGTGAGGGACAGTCACCAGAATTAATGTGTGTCAGATAAGCTTCTATAACCTGCAGTATTTATGATGCCCAGCCTGACTTTGGCTGTAATAACGGTATTAACTGTGTGAGGCGTGAGAGTTTACACCGGATCCATGGGTACAAAGCTGCCGTCGATAAACATGAAACATCGGAACCTGTTGCTTCTCTGGATAAAGTTGAACTTTTCTTCACTATATAAAAAAGCAATTATAGCGCTGCAGAGCTGGAGCAGAACTCTCCAGAAACAGCAGCACATTTAGCAACATATAAAATACAGGACGGGAAGAGTTTTGTTTTATATGTCAGAATATTGCCGACAATAAATACATCAATGATTACCAGTTTCATATAGACAAGTACTTTTATGCAAACATCATGCAATATATGTAAAATGAGTAGAAAACCGCCATTTACCGTTTAATTATGTAAAATGTTTCATATACTTTGACAGACATTACATGGTAAAATATCTTGTGATATTTCAGCTTTCACACATCCACACGGGGATAGCCAGTGAAGAGGGGCCGTGTTAGAGACAGGTTTAAACAGGTTCACCGTTATGTCATATAAGAGAATACAGACTGAAGATGTTGGGCCTGTTCCACTGACTCCTGGAGTCACACGCTGTGCCAGTCTGTCCAGACCCTGCTAGAAGAGCGCAGAGCGATGCAGAGCGCAGGCCCTCTGCATTACCTGCAGCTCCAGCTTAGTAATTCAGTCTAATTTAATATCACAACCTTCCAAATCTGTAAATGAGTGCATCACAAAGCGTGGAGTTTCATTTAAATGACATCTAACGCTGAATCTGTCACAGAGCCTCGAGGTTTTCACGAAGGTACAAAAGCATCTGAAGCTACGTATTTGTTGATTAATTTTCGGTTAAGAGAACAAAAACATTCTGAAGAAAAGTACAGTGGTTTTTATTAAACAAACTCCACGTTGAAATTAAATATGTATATATTAAAAACAGCTGTTTCTTTGGAAATTCTTACATTAGACTCCTTGTGAATCTGCATATTTAAAAAGGAGAGCTCCATTCCATTCTATAGTTCAATATGTTGTATGTTTTGTACTTAAAATCAATAACCAGAGGAGGTGGGCCTGTAAGAGGAGTGTTTTATATCGGGGCGGGGGCCGGAGCAGGTCTGGAGGGCAATAACCGCTTATGGATTTATTTCCAGCTTCTGCTCTTAATGAATTAATTGGCACATTGGTACAAATGGACATTTTTAGCTGAATTTATCAATAAGCTTGCGGATGACAGTTGAAGGCTTGTTTTGTCCTTATATAGAATGTTTAACAGCCGTCTAATCTCGGTCTAATCTGCCGATGATGATGCAAAACTAGATAAAAAGAACCGGTGAGAACAGAATCTGGTATGAAATCCAGACGGATTCTACAGGAAGGCCAGTCCCTCATACCTGCTCAAAATCACAATCTAACAATCTAATCTGATTACTAATGAGGACAGAAATTAATCTAATTTCTACCTCAAAGACAACTATAGGAAACAATATCACCGCACAGGCCTGTAGGCTTTTCCCTCCCACTAGAGAATTATAACCGTTATGAAATTTAGCTGAACAAATTAACGGTCGCTGAACTGGCTTAAACTGGAGCAGCCAGGTGTGTTCAGGTGTGTTCAGGTCAGTCACGATTTCTGATACAGAACACACAACATTTGGACTCATAAACTTGGACCTTTGGCCAGCTCTGAATGACAATACAATCACTTCTATCAATATATGTGGACATTAAATTATGAAAGACAAGACAAAAGTTACAGGAATACGCTCCCTCCAGCTACATGGCTGAATGACACTGTGGTTCCCCTGGGATCGGGGACTTCTCCTCGGATACTGTAATGGATTTATCCAAGGATAATGGATTTGTCCAAGGATAATGGACTTCTCCAGTTTGATTATAAATTATTGCTACAGTAGAGTTGTATATATCCTGCTTCTCAGTAGTTTTAGTAACACAGTCTGACCTCTTTAAATA
Organism: Ilyophis sp. 1 JC-2022; assembly: GCA_022702515.1. NCBI lineage: Eukaryota > Metazoa > Chordata > Actinopteri > Anguilliformes > Synaphobranchidae > Ilyophis > Ilyophis sp. 1 JC-2022. Next base: position 79,170,779 of record CM040405.1, read on the forward strand.
CAGGGCTTCCCTGACTTTAAACTTGGAACCACAAAGACACTTCCTCCTCATCCCAGAAATATATATTTTTTAAAACAAGCCCCTTTCCTGGCTTATATAGGCTATGTAACAGGCAAATATGAGAGACACAAAGATTAGCCAGTACTTCCAACAGAAACAAATGAAATAATTTCTCAACACCACCAAACTGTCGTCAGCAACAGCGTTACCGTTCCCAGAATTCCTGTGGAGTGGAAGCGGGTCAGTCCATCAAGGCAGATAATGGATAACAGGCATACTGAGAGTGAAGGCGAACACATGTACACTGACACAGCTGCACACACGTCAGCACAGGAGACAGAACCCAACCGGAGTGGGAGGAGTTTCATTTTGACACGGCGCTACCAATTGGTCTTTTTCCTGGAAGAATAAAAGAGGAGAATATATACACGTGCGTGGTGGGTGGGTGGGCGTGGTTTGCTGCGGGGACGTGCCCCCTGGTTGATTCGCTGTTGCGCCACTGCCCGGGAGATTTTGGGAGGGGGGGTGGAGGAGTCCCGCACTGAGAAATGTCGACATGCAGCGTGTCCCTTTGTGATAACCCCAGAGCCCTGACCCTTGACCTCAAAGGAGACAGGGACCTCAGGGTTACACCTTGCTGGGATATGTAGTCCTCAAAAGAGCTGGATCATGGACTCCCGTGATTTACCCACGCCAATCCACTTCACTGGGAGGAGAGAAAGAGAGAGAGAGAGAGGGATAGAGAGGGAGGGAGAGGGAGATGGATGGAGGGAGAGAGAGAAAGAGAGAGAAACCGGCTCTCAGTCACAGTACAGACCACTGCGCTCTGCTGACTGAACAACAAGTAACTAATCATTTTCAAAGACAAAAAGTGGCACAAAAACATTGGTAATACAGAGAGTGCCTACAGCAGTCTGTCTGCCAGGACCACATTTCTGTCAAAGAATAGTCAGAATAAAAAAACCTGGGGGGTACTTTACATTTAGAAATAAACTCACAAACAACTAATCCTTAAGCTACTGCTAACATAAGCGCTACCTTTACCGCTAACTTTACCGCTAACTTTATCGCTAACTTTATCGCTAACTTAAGCGCTAGTTAAATGCTCATGCAGCTGTCACTAAAACACGAGACCGTCCCGCTCCAGAGACGGTTATGAGCCTCACCAGGCACTTGCAGGTGCTCCTCGATGTAGCGCACGTATTTCTGCGCCTCCTCTGGAAGCTCCTCGAAGGTGCGGGCAGCGGAGGTGTCTGTGTTCCAGCCGGGCAGCATCTCGTACTGCACCTCCACCTTCTGCAACACCTCCTGATTCGCTGCCGGGATAAAGGAGGTAGGAGGAGGAGGGAGAGGCAGGAAAGAGAGGGAGGGAGGAAGAGAGAAAGAATTTGAATTTAAAACCAGCTTTATTGTCAACAAGTACAGATGCTCAAAATGAAATACTATATGAAGTCAGGTCTCTGACTCTGTACTGACTCTAAATACTATATGAAGTTAGGTCTCTGACTCTGTACTGACTCTAAATACTATATGAAGTCAGGTCTCTGACTCTGTACTGACTCTAAATACTATATGAAGTCAGGTCTCTGACTCTGTACTGACTCTAAATACTATATGAAGTCAGGTCTCTGACTCTGTACTGACTCTAAATACTATATGAAGTTAGGTCTCTGACTCTGTACTGACTCTAAATACTATATGAAGTCAGGTCTCTGACTCTGTACTGACTCTAAATACTATATGAAGTCAGGTCTCTGACTCTGTACTGACTCTAAATACTATATGAAGTCAGGTCTCTGACTCTGTACTGACTCTAAATACTATATGAAGTCAGGTCTCTGACTCTGTACTGACTCTAAATACTATATGAAGTCAGGTATCTGACTCTGTACTGACTCTAAATACTATATGAAGTCAGGTCTCTGACTCTGTACTGACTCTAAATACTATATGAAGTCAGGTCCCTGACTCTGTACTGACTCTAAATACTAGGGATGCACCGATACCGATACCAGTATCGGTATCGGGGCCGATACCATGCTCATGTACTCGTACTCGTACTCGTAAAAATGTACCGATACTCCAAAACCGATACCAACTGTCAGGGCTAGCGTGGGAACGAAGGACCAGACGCGACAGTAGGGGTTTCAGAGGATGCTCACTGAACACCTCAAAGCGGGAGCGAAACCCCGCAAACAGGGACTAATAATAAACAAACAAAATATAACTCTCCACCCCAGGAGAGATACCGCTAACAACTGAAAACAACCCTAAAGGCGAAAAAACTCTTAACACTTTATGCAATGCAATAACAACGAAAAAACCCCTATAGCTAACAACGAAAGAACCGAAACCAAAAACTCTCTTGCAAAAAGAGATAGCCCTGAATACACGGGCAGTAACAATAATGGTAAAAGGAAAGACAACGCGAAAACAATTGCACCCTCGGTACGTGGCTATAACGCCCGATAAATGGTGAAAGAAATGAAAACAAAATAACGCTTACAGTTTCCAAACACGAAGAGAGCAGGGCTGGAAAAGGACGAAGGTCCAAGGATACCGGCTATCTTCGTAAAAAGATTGGCAATATGGAAGCGTCAAATAATGCTGACGTGTGGTTTAAATACTGCCAGGAAACCCTGACCGGTGAACACACTGAACTGAAAACCAAAACCTGAAACGGACTAGGAAAACAAAGAAGGGACGCAACATGAGCGCTCCCCAGGGAAGTGGACAATATACACAGAGCAGGCAGAGAAACCATGACACCAACGTCCAAACGTCCGCACGCTAATGCTATCACCTTAGCAACACCTAATCCTGACCTGCGTGCTCACGCCACGCCCTCCTTCACGAGAAATCAAGACAAAATGGCGAAAGTTTGGAAGTACTTTGAGGTAGACGAATCTGACCAAACTGTAGCAAAATGCAAGCTCTGCTCAGTGAAAATATCAAGAGGTGGCACGAAGGCTAGTTCATTCAATACTAGTAACTTGATAAAACATCTCAAAACTCGACACGAGTAGTATAAATAGAATGATGCACAAAAGACTACAGTTTTATTTTGGTTATTATTTATGTTTATTTATTTATTTTTATTGGACCTCATTTGATTTAAATAATCAGTAAATTGATAGACTGTGCTCCATCAACAGGAGAAAATAAACACAGTATCTTCAAAATCAGCCGTCTCATTATTGTGGTATTATTATACAGTATTATTATAAAGTACTCATACTTAAAAAAACACACAAAAAATGGTATCGGTATCGGTATCGGCGAGTACTCAAAAGTGAGTACTCGTACTCGTACTCGGTCTGAAAAAAATGGTATCGGTGCATCCCTACTAAATACTATATGAAGTCAGGTCTCTGACTCTGTACTGACTCTAAATACTATATGAAGTCAGGTCTCTGACTGTACTGACTCTAAATACTATATGAAGTCAGGTCTCTGACTCTGTACTGACTCTAAATACTATATGAAGTCAGGTCTCTGACTGTACTGACTCTAAATACTATATGAAGTCAGGTCTCTGACTCTGTACTGACTCTATATACTATATGAAGTCAGGTCTCTGACTCTGTACTGACTCTAAATACTATTTGAAGTCAGGTCTCTGACTCTGTACTGACTCTAAATACTATATGAAGTCAGGTCTCTGACTCTGTACTGACTCTAAATACTATATGAAGTCAGGTCTCTGACACTGTACTGACTCTAAATACTATATGAAGTCAGGTCTCTGACTCTAAATACTATATGAAGTCAGGTCTTGGTTTTACAGCAGATTCCTAAGCCTGTAACTTCACAGATATTAATGCAATATGAATCAGAGCTAGAACCTGCAATATGAATATTTTTATTCTGAGTACTGATGTAAAGGGTGCCCGCTGTTCAGACTTCACATCAAGGTGTACCAGTGTGCTGAACAGGGGCAGAGCTTTACCTGGGAAATGAGGTATCGGTTCATTGTTGACCTTGTAGGCCACGCCCACTTTGATTTCTGGAAACACATCCAGAATGTCCATTTTCGTAAGTGCTAAACTGAAGTATAAAAGCCGAGAGGGAGGGGGGGAGAGAGGGAGAGAGGGAGAGAGAGAGAGAGAGAGAGAGAGAGAGAGAGAGAGGGAGAGAGGGAGAGAGAGAGAGAGAAAGAGAGAGAGAAAGAAAGATAGAGAGAGAGAAAGAGAGAGAGAGAGACAGAGAGAGAGAGAGAGACAGAGAGAGAGAGAGAGAGAAAGAGAGAAAGAGAGAGACAGAGAGAGACAGAGAGAGACAGAGACAGAGAGAAAGAGAGAAATTCAGCCATGATTCATCAGCCACAGCCCCGCCTCTCTTACTCTAACACCCAATTAAAATAAGGCCACACCCTCCTGTGGAATGAGCTCCCCGCTACAGTTAGGAGCTGTGTGTCTGTCCATCTCCTACCAGCAGGTCATGTGACTCACGCAGTGAAGCCGTTGATCATGTGATCGTATTCGGTCATGTGACTCACGCGGTGAAGCCGTTGATCATGTGGGCATATTTCAGCAGAACCAGGTCCAGCCAGCCACACCTCCTCTTGCGACCCGTGGTGACCCCCACTTCCTTCCCCCTGTTCTGGAGTAGCTCCCCGATTTCCTGGAGAAAAAGAATCAAACCGACTTCACTTCCTGAATTTTCCGCCACTGAGAAAAATAAGAAAACACAAAGGAAGCACTGCTTTGCTTCAGATGAGTTTCTTTTTTTCCAACACAAGCATTTCACACAACCACCAGGGGGCACCAAAGAGCACTGTCTGAGTGCCTAACCCTCTGGGCTGTCTAAACCAAATGTCTGCTAGGGCTTATTAACATGCAGGTGCACAGATTCATAGAAAGGGACTGAGGAACACAGACAGACGCAGGCGTGATTCAGACTTATTTACATCCTGCAACACACCCTCTAATTTAGACCAATCAGGAGGAGAGATCTGTTCTAACAGCGATCACTTCCTGAGGAAACTGGCCTAATTAAAGAGATGGGTTATGTTCCTGGAGGACTGGTTTGCTTACCCCCTGGCTCAATTATCTAATTAGCTGTGTACACCAATAACAGCTCACCCCTGGACTGGATCACAGTAAAGTGGTAATTATCTGTGTACACCAATAACGGCTCGCCCCTGGACTGGATCACAGTAAAAAGGTAATTATCTGTGTACACCAATAACAGCTCACCCCTGGACTGGATCACAGTAAAGTGGTAATTATCTGTGTACACCAATAACAGCTCACCCCTGGACTGGATCACAGTAAAGTGGTAATTATCTGTGTACACCAATAACAGCTCACCCCTGGACTGGATCACAGTAAAGAGGTAATTATCCTATGATATCACATGATCATATGACTCTGATACATGTTAAACGCGGTATAGAAAGCAGCGGTCTCGCTCACATTGTCCTGCTCGGAGGGGAACGCCCCGATGCCCACGCGGGTGGTGTAGGCCTTCACCACTCCGTACACTTCGCCCACATTCTGGGGAGGCATGCCTAGCCCGGTGCAGACCCCGCCCACCGTGCAGTTTGATGAGGTCACAAAGGGGTATGTCCCTGAGGAGAGAGAGCACAGGATGCTGCTGGGACGGCCTGAGGGCTTTACTACTAAGCGAGATTAAGAGGATACCGAGCTAAATTAAGCTTCAACCCTGGGCTTTCTATATCACAAAGCCGACTCACTTTTAATCGGGGTATATTGCCACGGCAACTTACTCTGCACAGCGAACCTACTCCGGGGCAGGTTATGTTCAGGATAACAGATTGAAACATATAAAAGCACCGCCCTTTGACCAATCAACTCATTGGCTTTGGAAAAAGGCGTCTCCATTCTACTCCTATATCAGACCCCAGTCTGAGGACACTCCTGTATCAGACCCCAGTCTGAGGACACATACAGGCTGCTGCAGTAACGCAGGACTTTATGACACAGAGAGGCAATGAACTCAAAGATGAAGCTGCATCAGCCCTTATTGTGCACCTGATTCAAACGTTTATACATTTCAGAAAGCTAACATTCTGTCCATGTGAGGCGTGTCCTCACTAACGTGCATCATGCGTGTAGTCAGGGCAGCAGTGTGGTGTAGTGGTCAGGAAGCTGGACGCGGAGGTTGCAGGTTCACACACACAGATTGGGGGCAGGACAGTGGGGGTTTGGCAGTAGGACGGGGGGCAGCATACCGAAGTCTATGTCCAGCAGGGCAGCGTTAGCTCCCTCTACTAGAATCTTCGTCGGAGGTCCGTGCAGAGCCTCATACAGGAAATACACACCGTCCCGCACCATCGGCTTTATCCTCTGAACATAGGCCTACAGACGCACACACGCGCACACGCACGCACACACACACACACGAATACAATGCAACACGTTAAATATTTCAAATACAAACTGAAATACACCCCAGGTTGAAATTAATAAAAGAAACATAAAATTGCATAAAATAATACAATAACACAGTATAAATGTGGATGTGGATTACTACATTTCTCCAAATGTAATGGAACTCCTCAGTGCTGGAGAATTCCGCTCATGTTTCTAAATTATTTTCCTTAACTAAGCACTGTTTATGTGGAATAACCGATTTGAGCGCGGAGAACATTTAAAAAATTGTATAAACGTAGAGCACTGTGTACTGGTTTTCATCCTTCATTTTATCATAATTACATCCTGTCCAATACCCCTCAGTATTCCTGTCCAATACCCCTCAGCATTCCTGTCCAATACCCCTCAGCATTCCTGTCCAATACCCCTCAGTATTCCTGTCCAATACCCCTCAGCATTCCTGTCCAATACCCCTCAGCATTCCTGTCCAATACCCCTCAGCATTCCTGTCCAATACCCCTCAGCATTCCTGTCCAATACCCCTCAGCATTCCTGTCCAATACCCCTCAGCATTCCTGTCCAATACCCCTCAGCATTCCTGTCCAATACCCCTCAGCATTCCTGTCCAATACCCCTCAGCATTCCTGTCCAATACCCCTCAGCATTCCTGTCCAATACCCCTCAGCATTCCTGTCCAATACCCCTCAGCATTCCTGTACAATACCCCTCAGCATTCCTGTCCAATACCCCTCAGCATTCCTGTACAATACCCCTCAGCATTCCTGTCCAATACCCCTCAGCATTCCTGTCCAATACCCCTCAGCATTCCTGTCCAATACCCCTCAGCATTCCTGTCCAATACCCCTCAGCATTCCTGTCCAATACCCCTCAGCATTCCTGTCCAATACCCCTCAGTATTCCTGTCCAATACCCCTCATCATTCCTGTCCAATACCCCTCAGTATTCCTGTCCAATACCCCTCAGTATTCCTGTCCAATACCCCTCAGTATTCCTGTCCAATACCCCTCAGCATTCCTGTCCAATACCCCTCAGCATTCCTGTCCAATACCCCTCAGCATTCCTGTCCAATACCCCTCAGCATTCCTGTCCAATACCCATCAGTATTCCTGTCCAATACCCCTCATCATTCCTGTCCAATACCCCTCAGTATTCCTGTCCAATACCCCTCAGCATTCCTGTCTAATACCCCTCAGTATTCCTGTCCAATACCCCTCAGTATTCCTGTCCAATACCCCTCAGCATTCCTGTCCAATACCCCTCAGCATTCCTGTCCAATACCCCTCAGCATTCCTGTCCAATACCCCTCAGCATTCCTGTCCAATACCCCTCAGCATTCCTGTCCAATACCCCTCAGCATTCCTGTCCAATACCCCTCAGCATTCCTGTCCAATACCCCTCAGTATTCCAGTCCAATACCCCTCAGCATTCCTGTCCAATACCCCTCAGCATTCCTGTCCAATACCCCTCAGCATTCCTGTCCAATACCCCTCAGGATTCCTGTCCAATACCCCTCAGCATTCCTGTCCAATACCCCTCAGTATTCCTGTCCAATACCCCTCAGTATTCCTGTCCAATACCCCTCAGCATTCCTGTACAATACCCCTCAGCATTCCTGTCCAATACCCCTCAGCATTCCTGTCCAATACCCCTCAGAATTCCTGTCCAATACCCCTCAGCATTCCTGTCCAATACCCCTCAGCATTCCTGTCCAATACCCCTCAGCATTCCTGTCCAATACCCCTCAGCATTCCTGTCCAATACCCCTCAGTATTCCTGTCCTATACCCCTCAGCATTCCTGTCCAATACCCCTCAGTATTCCTGTCCTATACCCCTCAGTATTCCTGTCTAATACCCTGATCCGTTTTGGATAAATCGGATGGGAGGTGGAGACACACCTTTAACCTTTCCAGCTCTCCGTCGATGTCGATCTCCAGTGTTGGGTACATGGTCTTGTACTGCAGGGCTAATACTTTATATCTGAGTGAAGATACAAATGTTAAAACTGACTAAAAAGCTTGGAATCAACCCTGTCTGTACCCCTTTCTGCTTTCCCTCTCTGCTTTCCCCCTGTCTGTACCCCTCTCTGCTTTCCCCCTGACTGTAACCCTCTCTGCTTTCCCCCTGTCTGTACCCCTTTCTGCTTTCCCCTGTCTGTACCCCTCTCTGCTTTCCCCTGTCTGTACCCCTTTCTGCTTTCCCCTGTCTGTACCCCTCTCTGCTTTCCCCCTGTCTGTACCCCTCTCTGCTTTCCCCCTGTCTGTACCCCTCTCTGCTTTCCCCCTGTCTGTACCCCTCTCTGCTTTCCCCCTGTCTGTACCCCTCTCTGCTTTCCCCCTGTCTGTACCCCTCTCTGCTTTCCCCCTGTCTGTACCCCTCTCTGCTTTCCCCTGTCTGTACCCCATCTCTGCTTTCCCCTGTCTGTACCCCTCTCTGCTTTCCCCCTGTCTGTACCCCTCTCTGCTTTCCCCTGTCTGTACCCCTCTCTGCTTTCCCCTGTCTGTACCCCTTTCTGCTTTCCCCTGTCTGTACCCCTCTCTGCTTTCCCCTGTCTGTATCCCTTTCTGCTTTCCCCTGTCTGTACCCCTCTCTGCTTTCCCCCTGTCTGTACCCCTCTCTGCTTTCCCCCTGTCTGTACCCCTCTCTGCTTTCCCCCTGTCTGTACCCCTCTCTGCTTTCCCCCTGTCTGTACCCCTCTCTGCTTTCCCCCTGTCTGTACCGCTCTCTGCTTCCCCTGTCTTTACCCCTCTATGCTTTCCCCCTGTCTGTACCCCTCTCTGCTTTCCCACTTTCTGTACCCCTCTCTGCTTTCCCCCTGTCTGTACCCCTCTCTGCTTTCCCCTGTCTGTAACCCTCTCTGCTTTTTCCCTGTCTGTACCCCTCTCTGCTTTCCCCCTGTCTGTACCCCTCTCTGCTTTCCCCCTGTCTGTACCCCTCTCTGCTTTCCCCCTGTCTGTACCCCTCTCTGCTTTCCCCCTGTCTGTACCCCTCTCTGCTTTCCCCTGTCTGTACCCCTCTCTGCTTTCCCCCTGTCTGTACCCCTCTCTGCTTTCCCCCTGTCTGTACCCCTGTCTGCTTTCCCCCTGTCTGTACCCCTCTCTGCTTTCCCCCTGTCTGTACCCCTCTCTGCTTTCCCCTGTCTGTACCCCTCTCTGCTTTCCCCCTGTCTGTACCCCTCTCTGCTTTCCCCCTGTCTGTACCCCTCTCTGCTTTCCCCTGTCTGTACCCCTCTCTGCTTTCCCCTGTCTGTACCCCTCTCTGCTTTCCCCTGTCTGTACCCCTTTCTGCTTTCCCCTGTCTGTACCCCTCTCTGCTTTCCCCCTGTCTGTACCCCTCTCTGCTTTCCCCCTGTCTGTACCCCTCTCTGCTTTCCCCCTGTCTGTACCCCTGTCTGCTTTCCCCCTGTCTGTACCACTCTCTGCTTTCCCCCTGTCTGTACCCCTCTCTGCTTTCCCCTGTCTGTACCCCTCTCTGCTTTCCCCCTGTCTGTACCCCTCTCTGCTTTCCCCCTGTCTGTACCCCTCTCTGCTTTCCCCTGTCTGTACCCCTCTCTGCTTTCCCCTGTCTGTACCCCTTTCTGCTTTCCCCTGTCTGTACCCCTCTCTGCTTTCCCCTGTCTGTACCCCTTTCTGCTTTCCCCTGTCTGTACCCCTCTCTGCTTTCCCCCTGTCTGTACCCCTCTCTGCTTTCCCCTGTCTGTACCCCTCTCTGCTTTCCCGTCTGTACCCCTTTCTGCTTTCCCCTGTCTGTACCCCTCTCTGCTTTCCCCTGTCTGTACCCCTCTCTGCTTCCCCCTGTCTGTACCCCTCTCTGCTTTCCCCCTGTCTGTACCCCTCTCTGCTTTCCCCCTGTCTGTACCCCTCTCTGCTTTCCCCCTGTCTGTACCCCTCTCTGCTTTCCCCCTGTCTGTACCCCTCTCTGCTTCCCCCTGTCTGTACCCATCTCTGCTTTCCCCTGTCTGTACCCCTCTCTGCTTTCCCCTGTCTGTACCCCTCTCTGCTTCCCCTGTCTGTACCCCTCTCTGCTTTCCCCAGTCTGTACCTCTCTGTTCGCCTGTCTGTACCCCTCTCTGCTTTCCCCCTGTCTGTACCCCTCTCTGCTTTCCCCTGTCTGTACCCCTCTCTGCTTTCCCCCTGTCTGTCCACCTCTCTGCTTTCCCCCTGTCTGTACCCCTCTCTGCTTTCCCCCTGTCTGTACCCCTCTCTGCTTTCCCCCTGTCTGTACCTCTCTCTGCTTCCCCCTGTCTGTACCCCTCTCTGCTTTCCCCCTGTCTGTACCCCTCTGCTTTCCTCCTGTCTGTACCCCTCTCTGCTTTCCCCCTGTCTGTACCCCTCTCTGCTTTCCCCCTGTCTGTACCCCTCTCTGCTTTCCCCCTGTCTGTACCCCTCTCTGCTTTCCCCCTGTCTGTACCCCTCTCTGCTTTCCCCCTGCCTGTACCCCTCTCTGCTTTCCCCTGTCTGTACCCCTCTCTGCTTTCCCCCTGTCTGTACCCCTCTCTGTACCCCTCTCTGCTTTCCCCCTGTCTGTACCCCTCTCTGCTTTCCTCCTGTCTGTACCCCTCTCTGCTTTCCCCTGTCTGTACCCCTCTCTGCTTTCCCCCTGTCTGTACCCCTCTCTGCTCCTGTCTGTACCCCTCTCTGCTTTCCCCCTGTCTGTACCCCTCTCTGCTCCTGTCTGTACCCCTCTCTGCTCCTGTCTGTACCCCTCTCTGCTTTCCCCTGTCTGTACCCCTCTCTGCTTTCCCCCTGTCTGTACCCCTCTCTGCTTTCCCCCTGTCTGTACCCCTCTCTGCTTTCCAAAAAGAAATGTGATGCTCCTTTTGTTGTCACTGATGACTGAAAATGTATTATCTTTAAATCGGCAAATATTCGAATTTTATTTACCCCCCCCACCCTACATACACATCCCCTCATTCAGACTGCTGCAAAAACTTCCGCTCGATACCGGCAGACCAACAGAGAAACAAAATAAGAATATAGTAACTGTTCCCAACAGGAAGAGAAGGAAGTTCTTGTACAGGAAGTTTTCCTGGGTTCTCATTTAAGATTCCGGCTCAGTATTCCCTGAGGAAATATGGGAATGTCGTTACCTTTCGGAGAACTCCTGGAAATCAGCCAGGAGGTCGCATATCCGCAGTCCGCTGCGTGCCGCTTTGGCCGAATACACCGGGCCGATTCCCTTTTTCGTCGTGCCCAAGCTGGGTGGGGCATAAGAAAGTAGAGGGGAGAAAAACTACATTACCCAGTGCTCATAGGGTACACCTTTGAACAGTGCTTACTGTCTCAATTTAGACTTTCACACAACCAAAAAATGTCACCAGCGCCATTGCAAAATAATAATAAAGCAAATTTCAGGATACAGGCCAAACAAGATTGTCCAGCACCTGAGAGACAGAATTCCTTTTCCTGACAAATTAGCTAGCCCCAGCGCTTGCGTGCGCCAGTTAGAGACTGGAATGAGCTTCTCTCCTTGACAAACTAACTGGCTAGCTCCAGGCCGCTAGCGTGCGCCAGTCAGAGACTGGAATGAGCTTCTCTCCCTGACAAACTGGCTAGCCCCAGGCCGCGAGCGCGTCGCCAGTCAGAGACACACCTCTCTCCTGAACAATGCTATCTCTCCTGGATCGCTGTATCACTGCGATAACAAAATTAGATCCTGGGCATCCACTCATGGTCTAAAATAACTATATAAATGCAGTCGACCATATATGGCCTAACAGCCCTGCTAAATAGCACTACAGTACATTACAGTACATTACAGTGCATCTGCATTTCTCTATATTCATCAAGCACTCCTGAAACAGCATTACAGAGAGATAGGACATATTTCCTCTTGGGTTTTTTAAATTTATTTAACCAATTTTACATTTCATATTTCTAATATATGATATCCCAGCACAGGTAACAGCACTAAAGTGGCCCGTTCCAAAACCTCTCGGACCGTAAAACTCCAACGTTTACAGAAAATAAAAACATGAATGAAGCAGGCGACGGCGATCCGACGTGAACCCCAGTCCCCAGTCCCCCCCCCCCCCCAGCTCCAGGATTCCGACGGTATTCGTTGGGCTTCCAGGGCTCTATTCAGACTGAAGAGAGGGGCGAATCAGCCACCGTAATCTCCGATGCCTTTCCGACTCCCCGCCCAGGAGAAATGAGAGCAATGTGGCCCATGCCACGCCCGCGGGCAGATATCCCAGAGGTCAGTGCTCTCGCGAGGCTGCGAGGTTTAACGCCGCGCGACAGCCAGCATTTTTGGAGGTGACCACAGCCTGACCCTGCCGTTCCGGCTCGAACCCGTCCTGACCCAGGTGGGGGTTGTGGGGCAGGACGCGGGGGCAGTGATGTGCAGAGCCAGGTGTTGGGCAGGACCGGGGAAAGGGGGCAGCGATATCTTACTTCTTTCCGGCCTGCTGTTGCCTCTGCTGCTCCTGAACCCCGTCGACCGCCTGGTGAAAATCGAACACTGCAGAGGGAGGAAGAGGAGGAGAGGCGTGAGGAAGAGGGACCAGCGGCAGTCTAGTATACGAGTTAGGGAGCTGGGCTTGTATAACTCACAGAGGCTGCAGGTTTGAATACCCGGGAGGGGCACTGCTGTACAGGACCCTGTAAGCTGCATACATTACTCTGTAAAAGAGCCTCAGTATTTCTGTAAATAATAGCCTCAGTATTACTGTAAATAATAGCCTCAGTATTTCAGTATTTAAGAGCCTCAGTATTACTGTAAATAAGAGCCTCAGTATTACTGTAGATAAGAGCCACAGTGTTACTGTAAATAATAGCCTCAGTGTTACTGTAAATAATAGCCTCAGTGTTACTGTAAATAATAGCCTCAGTATTTCTGTAAATAAGAGCCTCAGTATTACTGTAAACAAGAGCCTTAGTATTTCTGTAGATAAGAGCCTCAGTATTACTGTAAATAAGAGCCTCAGTATTTCTGTAGATAAGAGCCTCAGTATTACTGTAAATAAGAGCCTCAGTATTACTGTAAATAATAGCCTCAGTATTACTGTAAATAATAGCCTCAGTATTACTGTAAATAATAGCCTCAGTATTACTGTAAATAATAGCCTCAGTATTACTGTAAATAATAGCCTCAGTATTTCTGTAAATAATAGCCTCAGTATTTCTGTAAATAATAGCCTCAGTATTACTGTAAATAATAGCCTCAGTATTACTGTAAATAATAGCCTCAGTATTTCTGTAAATAATAGCCTCAGTATTACTGTAAATAATAGCCTCAGTATTACTGTAAATAATAGCCTCAGTATTTCTGTAAATAATAGCCTCAGTATTTCTGTAAATAATAGCCTCAGTATTACTGTAAATAATAGCCTCAGTATTTCTGTAAATAATAGCCTCAGTGTTACTGTAAATAAGAGCCTCAGTATTACTGTAAATAATAGCCTCAGTATTTCTGTAAATAATAGCCTCAGTATTACTGTAAATAATAGCCTCAGTATTACTGTAAATAATAGCCTCAGTATTTCTGTAAATAATAGCCTCAGTATTACTGTAAATAATAGCCTCAGTATTACTGTAAATAATAGCCTCAGTATTTCTGTAAATAATAGCCTCAGTATTTCTGTAAATAATAGCCTCAGTATTACTGTAAATAATAGCCTCAGTATTTCTGTAAATAATAGCCTCAGTGTTACTGTAAATAAGAGCCTCCGTATTACTGTAAATAATAGCCTCAGTATTACTGTAAATAATAGCCTCAGTATTTCTGTAAATAATAGCCTCAGTGTTACTGTAAATAAGAGCCTCAGTATTACTGTAAATAATAGCCTCAGTATTACTGTAAATAATAGCCTCAGTATTTCTGTAAATAATAGCCTCAGTATTACTGCAAATAAGAGCCTCAGTATTTCTGTAGATAAGTCTGTGTTACTGTAAATAAGAGCCTCAGTATTACTGTAAATAATAGCCTCAGTATTACTGTAAATAATAGCCTCAGTATTACTGTAAATAATAGCCCCAGTATTACTGTAAATAATAGCCTCAGTATTACTGTAAATAATAGCCTCAGTATTACTGTAAATAATAGCCTCAGTATTACTCTTCTTGAAGAATTCTGGGTCTCAATGAGATTAAAAAAAATAAAAATAAAAAAAAATTAAAATGCTCAGCCCCGCCCCCCGGCTTTCAGGACAAGAATCCCCTCCCCTCCCCCCCCCCCCCCACGGCAACACTCCTCAAATCCCAAACATTGGTGCTGGTCCAGCACAGAAGGCCCTTCCACCGTTTGTTTAAAGTTTAAGCTCCATTTGAGGAGGTCCCAGATCACCGGCTGTGACCCACAGAAAGAAAACACAATCAACCACGATCATCGCCATCGGCTATAATCTGGGGAAAATGTATCACACATTAATGCTGCAGTAATTAAGTAAAAAAGTAATAGATTTTTTTTTTTACTTAAACACATTTACATGGAAATGAGTAAGAACGGCGTCTTAAATCTTACTCGTGTGAGAACTCCCCAAGTGAGTCAACTATTTTGCAGAAAATAAATGTAGCTGCTGGTGTTTAATGATTTATTATTTAGGGAAGTGTACAGTAATACCCTTCAGCTATAGTATAAGACGTGTCGAGGGAAGAGAGCCCCACCCTGCCCCGCCCTGCCCTGGCCCCATGTATTCTCTGTGTGTGTATTGTGCTGCCTGTTGGACTTTCTGTATTAAATATCACTCTCTTTTTATCACTGTGATTCATGTGTGCCCTTTATACATGGTTAACTTACACACACACATAGACACACACACATAGACACACACACACATGCAGGCACACACACACGCAGGCACACACACAGGCACACGCGCACACACACACACACACACACACACAGGCACACACACAGGCACACACACACACAGGCACACACACACACAGGCACACACACACACACAGGCACACACACACGCAGACACACAGACACACACACAGGCACACACACACACAGGCACACACACACACACACACAGACACACAGACACACACACAGGCACACACACACACAGGCACACACACACACAGGCACACACACAGGCACACACACACAGACACACACAGGCACACACACACGCAGACACACACACAGGCACACACACACACAGGCACACACACACACACACACACACACACACACACACACACACACAGACACACACACAGTCACACACACACACACACTCACACACACAGGCACACACACACAGACACACACACACAGGCATACACACACACAGGCACACACACACACAGGCACACACACAGGCACACACACACAGACACACACACAGGCATACACACACACAGGCATACACACACACACAGGCATACACACACAGGCATACACACACATAGGTACACACACACACACACACACACAGGCATACACACAGACACACACACATACACACACACAGGCACACACACACACACAGGCACACACACACACAAGCACACACACATAGGCATACACACACACACACACACATACAGGCATACACACAGGCACACACACACACACAGGCACACACACACACAAGCACACACACATAGGCATACACACACACAGGCATACACAGACACACACACACACAGGCATACACACACACAGACACACACACAGGCACACACACACACACACGCACACACACACAGACACACACACACACACACACATACAGGCATACACACAGACACACACACACGTACCGATGTGCGCTCGGTCAGAGATGATCAGTCTGGTCTCCCACCCCTCCAGACCTGTGGGGCACAGTGGAAACACATCTGATAAGCCCCGCCTCCGGCTCAGCTTGGCTCCGTGTGATTGGCCGCAGACCTGCCACACCCTGTTAGCATCTTGCTTCCTCAGGCATGTGCTGAGTCTCGCTCACCAGCACGGCATAACTTCTTAGCCAAATTTAAGTTTCAAAACAAAGTCAGCTAAATGAAATGTTCCACGAAACAGCAGCGAAATAGCGCCTCCTAGAGGAGACACTTTTGAACAGCATGCTGGAGGTGCCCTGAGCCACTGGACCCACCTTTTCCCTTGGACACGTTCTTCTCAGCCTCTTCAAAGAGTCCCGGCAAGTGAATCACCACCCCGTTTCCTGCAGGAAGTTAAAAAAACAAATTTCTCGTCACTCCACGGTTCAAACAGACAAGAGTCTGAGGAACACACTTCCCCTGTAGGCGCTCCATCCACCAACAGGGGTCACCGGTGTGCGTGACGAGACACTGTACCCCTTCAAGAGTAAAAACCAGGTAATGGACAACTTTTATATTTACAAACGAATAATATCTATTTATTTTTTCATATAACCATATGGAAATTACATAAAATTAGCAAAGTTTGCCATAACCGCTGACAATAGAATCAAGGGGGGAGGCAGCTGGTTCGCGCCCATCGGTATACAACAATGGCAGACACTCACAAATCCGACAGTTCTGAGGATGAAGAGGAATTCTAATATTTTGAGGAGAGATAAATGGGCAAGGATATGTTTATTGAGCCGATGCCCTTTGACCCTGATGCAGCACCACGCCAGGACACAGAAAATCCTCCTACAGACAAGGGACAATTGAATCACGTTGGAAGATCAGACTGGAGTAACGACGTTAGCCTAACGTTAGCTAGTTCGCTAGCTGTGCTTGTTAATTATTTCTGTGCACTGGCAGGGTTAGTTAGTATTTGGACGTGATGCCTTCGGTTGGCGTGGTTACCGATGTAAACACTGCTGGACTTACGTACGCAAGACGGGGAACTGTCTACAGGCAGGAGGCTAGCTGCATCACATCACTGGTCTGTGCATAATCTACAAAAAAAAACTCACACTTCTCTCCATGCAATTAAAAAGTGTTTAGTTTTCAAGTCACCAACGTTTCAGCAGTGTGCCTTCATTAGTGTACCTTCATCAGTGTTCAGTGTAGTTTTTAAAATCTGATTTAATGGGCCGCTATTCAGCAAAAAATTTTTGGGGGGTGCGTTCTTACAACTTCTTCTATTGTTCGTAGTTTAACCACGTCGGCTAAACTCTTTTCCATTCCTCTGAATTTTCTCCTTCTGTCTTTATCTTTCTTTCTCGCTCGTAGTCTTCTAACGTTAGATTTCTGTTTGTCAATTTCTCTTGGCGTGTTGCATTGGGAAGTGGCTGAAGAACAACAGTGAAGCTGAAGTTGACAGTGCCACGTATGACGTCAGCGTTTTGACAAAAAACGTTGGGAGGCGGGGCGACAGCGGGACTGGAAACACTTCTTAAACACCGATATCCAACATTTATATGACATTCATATACTTTATGATTACATAATTTTATACCAGAGTCATTTTTCTTTCACGTTTTTTAAATTTCCAGTGTTTTAAATTATCTTGTGCTTACACTTTAAACTAGATCTGCAGGCCACGGTCGGCACTGTCCGGGTTCGAGAGCAAGCCGCGCGGCCCGTCCACGCGCTAGGACAGCCCCCTAACCGCAAGAGCCAACCAGCAGCCCCTACAGAGATGCGATCAGGGTTCGAGAGCAGGCCACTTACAGAACGAACGAACGGACAGTGAGAGAGAACGGTACTCTCAGCGTTCAGAGACATCACACCCCTCTCTTCTGACACTCATCTCATTTAGCTGCTGGTGTCCTTGTCTCACAGCGGCTGCTGTAAATGATTGCTACATTATTTTTGGCATAATAATAATTTAATATCAATGATCACCATGTCCCCGTTGTGTCTGGATGAATTATCGGTGGAAATATGGCAGAGATTGTTTATGACAGCAGACAACGTTGACGCAACCGAGACACCCAAAAATAGGCCTGATATCCATCACTAAGAATATAATGCACAGAGACGGCCGTGAATCTGCCGAAAAGGAGCCCATTAAGGCCATGAGGCCATTTTCACCATCTGCAGCCTCCCACAGGCATCAGGCTGAGACCACAGACATCAGGCTGAGAGATGGATCAATAAGTGAAGTAAGAATACATTATTGGGTTATCCTGAGTTCATTTCCTTTAGCTGATTTCATATATAGTCTGAGATCACAGAAATATTGGAGAATATTTATTTTAAGGGACACATTGGAACCAGGGTTGTACATATTTTAAACCTGTTACTGTACTGTGTATATTTCTGACTGTCACAATGAGGATACCGGTAAGAACTCTTTGTGCTGTTACTGTACTGTGTATATTTCTGACTGTCACAATGAGGATACCGGTAAGAACTCTTTGTGCTGTTACTGTACTGTGTATATTTCTGACTGTCACAATGAGGATACCGGTAAGAACTCTTTGTGGCTGCAAATTTTGAGGGGGAAATGAATGAGAAGATATTAACATATATTGTACAACTGATTTTCAAATATAAAAATGAATTTCCTTTCACAAGACAGGAGAGGTTCGACCTGCAGGGGCTTCTGGGACTTTGTGTTTTTACTCAGAACTGAAAGCACATTATGATTCTGTAACTGTATGTTGTTGCTTTATTCAGACGGGGAGAGCAGAGAGGGATACAGATAGAGATGGGGTCAGACAGGGCAGAGAGGGGTACAGATAGAGATGGGGTCAGACAGAGAGAAAGCAGAGAGGGGTACAGATAGAGATGGGGTCAGACATGGGGAAAGCAGAGAGGGGTACAGATAGAGATGGGGTCAGACAGGGCAGAGAGGGGTACAGATAGAGATGGGGTCAGACAGAGAGAAAGCAGAGAGGGGTACAGATAGAGATGGGGTCAGACAGGGGGAAAGCAGAGAGGGGTACAGATAGAGATGGGGTCAGACAGGGCAGAGAGGGGTACAGATAGAGATGGGGTCAGACAGGGGGAAAGCAGAGAGGGGTACAGATAGAGATGGGGTCAGACAGGGGGAAAGCAGAGAGGGGTACAGATAGAGATGGGGTCAGACAGGGGTACAGATAGAGATGGGGTCAGACAGGGCAGAGAGGGGTACAGATAGAGATGGGGTCAGACAGGGGGAGAGCAGAGAGGGTAACGGATAGAGATGGTGTCCTGGTGGGGATGGAACCCATGCCCACATGGGGAGAATCACACGTGGCCAAGAGCCAGCTGCTCTAGCCTCTGCACCACACGCACACACACACGCACGCACGCACACGCATCACCACGCTTTAATTTTCAGGTGAAAATAAAAAGCAGAAGGCACAGGAGCCGTTCAACCGCAAAAATTTCAAACATGTAACCGCATGTAACGTGAGTCACTCTGCATGTTTTGAATGCTTTACACAGGCCCTCCAGCTGCAAGGCAACATACGGCCTCTACCGCTTTCATTGTAGTTTACAGACACATTCATCCGGGAGGCATTTTATATTCTGTGATGAAATATATTGCAGTGTATTCTCTGAGGAAGACATTATTGAAAACCTCCCTGTTCTTACGCTGTTATTAAATGTGCTTATAGCTGCTAGGCTCCCCTTTGCGGACGGAAGGATCCGGACGGTGTCTGTGGGGTACCCACCGATGAAGGCGGTGACGTTGGGGTTGATGATCCCGCTGGGGAGGAGGTGGAAGTCGTACTCCACCGAGTCCACCACCACTGTGTGGCCGGCGTTATTGCCCCCCTGAGAAGAGACACACACAGGAGGGGTACATTACTGCCCCCGGGGGGAGAGAAACACACAGGAGGGGTAAATTACTGCCCCCGGGGGGAGAGAAACACACAAGAGGTGTAAATTACTGCCCCCGGGGGGAGAGAAACACACAGGAGGGGTACATTACTGCTTCCGGGGGGAGAGACACACACAGGAGGGGTACATTACTGCCCCTACCCAACAGGCCATATGATTGAGAGAATTTGGACAGCACTGAAGAATCTGGTTGGTTGGTTTGTGTGATCAAATATTCCAACAACCAATTTACTAAGATCTCATACCTATATATTTCCGTACCCAAAACACAAAAATCATATTTCACCAAGTGCATAACTGTCCACATATGTCCATGTGCACTCCATGCAGAATGCCAGGTCAACCTCAATTCAACCTGGAGTTCGCACCGTTGTTATGGCGATGGCCAGGTCATTGTTTACAGCCTAATATCGACACCCACACCTGCAAAGCCTTTGAGGTCCTATCTGCTCATCGCTAAGGCTGTTATCTGCAAGGCAATGTGATCCTACTGAAAACAAAGGCGTGGAAATCATAGCACAAAATCTGGCCGCCTGATTGGCTGAAGGACATGTGCAAATACCTGTTACACAGGATAAGGGGGAGGAGCTGACTACAAGTCAACAAAGATAAAGGGGAGGAGCCAACTATCTCCACAAAACATCAGCTTGACTAACAGGGTGACGAACGGGGTGTTTCCCTGGTAATTACTTTTCACTCAAAAAAAAAAAAGATAAAAAAATATTTTTAAAAAGGAATGTGAATGAGTTGATCTACTGACAACCTCAGGAACAGGTCACAGCAACTCTTAACCCTGTCATAAGTTTACTTATTCTCCATTAGATTCATTTATTCATTTTTACTTTCCAGGGTAAAAAACAAGAATTAAAGTAGGTCTCTGATATAACCAGCTCCTCAAAAGACACTGTAAGCTTCCTGACCAGATTTATCATCTCAATTTAATTGGGGGAAAAAAAATTGTTTTCCATATCTAAGCCCATTTCTACAAGCAGTTCAAATATGGGATGAGGTTTTTTCAATTATTAAAATTAAGTAACGACTGCATATTAAAGACAATCGCAAAGACAACACACTGTAACTACTCAAAGACCCTGACCGTGCACACACTTTGAACTTAAGTCTTAACTCTTGTCTTATCTCCAAGTCTTTTCTTTATAACAAGACTGTAAAATTTATATCAGACCAATGGACTGAGAAAGCTTTCCTTTACTACGTGTACAACTTATTAACTTATCAGAAAAAGAGTCAGGAAGACATGAAAATGAGCTCAAATCTCCAGTAAATGACTCTTCTTCTTCTAATCTGATCTCCCTTTCAGAAAAATTACCTAATTCACCATCGGCAGCAATCTGGCTACTCTGTTTCAGCTCTTTTCTACAATGAATCAGCAGTTCAGTTCTCACGAGACATGACCAGTCTGCAAATCCTTCTGCAATTCCACCAATCACAGAAGAGGAAAAAAAATGCACAAAAGAAAATGGAGAATACAATTCAAGGCCGTCTCTGTCTCCGGCCAGGTTTTGTTTTGCAGTTCTGTAGCTTTGCATCAGTTTATTTGCACAAATGTCCACTTCATCTGGTTCACACATGGTTTTATAAATGGTGTGTGGAAAATGTTTTTAACCTGTGCTCAGAGCTACAAAAATACAGAAAACAGGACAAGCTGCTCAGACAAACACACTGCTCCTGCTCTCCACTCTGACTGAAGCTGAGCTCAAACACACTGCTCCTGCTCTCCACTCTGACTGAAGCTGAACTCAAACACACTGCTCCTGGTCCCCACTCTGACTGAAGCTGAGCTCAAACACACTGCTCCTGCTCTCCACTCTGACTGAAGCTCAGCTCAAACACACTGCTCCTGCTCTCCACTCTGACTGAAGCTGAACTCAAACACACTGCTCCTGCTCTCCACTCTGACTGAAGCTGAGCTCAAACACACTGCTCCTGCTCTCCACTCTGACTGAAGCTCAGCTCAAACACACTGCTCCTGCTCTCCACTCTGACTGAAGCTCAGCTCAAACACACTGCTCCTGCTCTCCACTCTGACTGAAGCTGAGCTCAAACACACTGCTCCTGCTCTCCACTCTGACTGAAGCTGAACTCAAACACACTGCTCCTGGTCCCCACTCTGACTGAAGCTAACTCAAACACACTGCTCCTGGTCTCCACTCTGACTGAAGCTGAGCTCAAACACACTGCTCCTGGTCTCCACTCTGACTGAAGCTGAGCTCAAACACACTGCTCCTGCTCTCCACTCTGACTGAAGCTCAGCTCAAACACACTGCTCCTGCTCTCCACTCTGACTGAAGCTGAACTCAAACACACTGCTCCTGGTCTCCACTCTGACTGAAGCTGAGCTCAAACACACTGCTCCTGCTCTCCACTCTGACTGAAGCTAACTCAAACACACTGCTCCTGGTCTCCACTCTGACTGAAGCTGAGCTCAAACACACTGCTCCTGCTCTCCACTCTGACTGAAGCTCAGCTCAAACACACTGCTCCTGCTCTCCACTCTGACTGAAGCTCAGCTCAAACACACTGCTCCTGCTCTCCACTCTGACTGAAGCTGAGCTCAAACACACTGCTCCTGCTCTCCACTCTGACTGAAGCTGAACTCAAACACACTGCTCCTGGTCCCCACTCTGACTGAAGCTGAGCTCAAACACACTGCTCCTGCTCTCCACTCTGACTGAAGCTCAGCTCAAACACACTGCTCCTGCTCTCCACTCTGACTGAAGCTCAGCTCAAACACACTGCTCCTGGTCCCCACTCTGACTGAAGCTGAGCTTAAACACACTGCTCCTGCTCTCCACTCTGACTGAAGCTCAGCTCAAACACACTGCTCCTGCTCTCCACTCTGACTGAAGCTGAGCTCAAACACACTGCTCCTGGTCTCCACTCTGACTGAAGCTGAGCTCAAACACACTGCTATTCTGAAAAGCCTCGCTCTGGTTTTATTTTGGCACACGGCACAATCATCCCACCATGACAACCGGCTATCACAGGTACATACATTTCCAGAACAGAGCATTCAGTCCTGCTATTAAGAGCATTCAGAACTGGAACAGCACATACAGTCCTGATATCCAAATGCCCCCCTGGTGTTAATCACAACCAACAACAATCCTCACCCGCAAGAAGACAAACACACATTACTGGGTCTGAGAGCCGTCAATTAGTGCGGAAGCTAAACATCTTCACAGGAGTGGCCTGGTGCAACAAACGTTAAAGTGGAAATTCACGCTCACACTGGAATGCAGAAAAGAGCCCTGCCCACTGCGCACTTCCACAGGCCCTCCCTGCCGGGAAGAAGCACCCTTCTACAGGCCCTCCCTGCAGGGAAGAAGCACCCTTCTACAGGCCCTCCCTGCCGGGAAGAAGCACCCTTCTACAGGCCCTTCCTGCCGGTAAGAGGCACCCTTCTACAGGCCCTCCCTGCCGGGAAGAAGCACCCTTCTACAGGCCCTCCCTGCCGGGAAGAAGCACCCTTCTACAGGCCCTCCCTGCCGGTAAGAAGCACCCTTCCACAAGCCCTCCCTGCCGGTAAGAAGCACCCTTCCACAGGCCCTCCCTGCCGGTAAGAAGCACCCTTCCACAGGCCCTCCCTGCCGGTAAGAAGCACCCTTCTACAGGCCCTCCCTGCCGGTAAGAAGCACCCTTCTACAGGCCCTCCCTGCCGGTAAGAAGCACCCTTCTCTCTGCGATACCGACAATGGAGAACCACACCAAAAGCCCAGACTGTCTCAAATGAGAGCCGCTGAACGGGCAAAGGGCCAGCGGTCACTCCACAGTCAGTTAATCTCACAGGGCGACACAGAGATGGAGGAGGAGCCATTATGTGCAGCTTGTGCAGGGAGACTCCCGTCCAGAGGGGGCGGTGGTGAGCAATAAGACGAACGTGTCTCAAATTCAGTGCAGCAAATCGCAGACCAACACTGCAGATCTTATAATCTACAGATTACAAGTACCCCCGCCAGGAGTAATTTATGGCTGCATAGCTATGAAGACAGAGTTTGAGAACCCATCCAGTCATGAGAGAGTAAACAATCCTATCCACCTCTCAAGAGCCAGCCCAGGAAGATGGGGTCACAGCTGTTGACAGGTGACAGTAAGGAAAGGATGTCACTCCGCATTACTCTACGACTAAAGGCTTCTCTGGTCCTGTCTCCGGACTACAACTCGTTATAAGCCTGATCATAAAGGTGCGTTTTTAATCTAGACTTAAATATTGAGACTGTGTCTGATTCCCTTATAAACTTTGGAAGGGTGTTCCACAGTAGTGGTGCTCTGTAGGAGAAAGCTCTACCACCCGTCAAGTTTTTAGATATTCTAGGGACTACTAAGTAGCCTGCGTCTTGGGAACGAAGGGATCTTTTCGGCTTATATGGAAAAGCAGATTACATATATACACTGGTGCAAGTCCATTTAAAGCTTTAAAGGTCAGAAGCAAAACCTTAACATCTATCCTATACTTAATTGGTAGCCAATGAAGTGATGCTAGTACTGGGGTAATATGTTCATATTTCTTTGTTCTAGTTAAAATGCGAGCGGCTGCATTCTGCACAAGCTGGAGATTATTTAGCAACAACTTAGGACAGCCAGATAGCAGAGCATTACAGTAATCTAGCCTAGACGTCACAAAAGCATGAATCAATTTCTCTGCATTCCCTTCTGATAGGAAATGCCTAATTTTAGCTTAATGTTCCTTAACTGAAAGAAAGCAACTCTAGATATGTTTTTTATGTGCGCGCCAAAGGTTAAATCTGGGTCTATAGTAACACCTAGGTCTTTCACAGCTGAATTTGGAACAACTAAGCAACCATCAATACTTAAAGTATATGTACACAATTTCTCCCTTTGTTTTTTAGGACCTAAAACCAGCATTTCGGTTTTCTCTGAGTTTAAGAGCAGGAAATTGGAGAGCATCCAAGCTTTAATATCTGCAATGCAAGCCTCTAATCGAGAAAGTGGTAGTGCTTCGCCGGGTT
The DNA here is from genome assembly GCA_022702515.1 of Ilyophis sp. 1 JC-2022. NCBI lineage: Eukaryota > Metazoa > Chordata > Actinopteri > Anguilliformes > Synaphobranchidae > Ilyophis > Ilyophis sp. 1 JC-2022. Next base: position 79,195,767 of record CM040405.1, read on the forward strand.
TCATGGAAACGTATATCTGAGTATCGTCCGCGTAGCAGTGAAAATTAAAAGCAGTCTCAAAACTGAAATAACTCACTTTTTGTAATCAGTTAAATTGATTTGTTAGATTAAGTGTTGCAGCCCTAAAAGGTAAAATGCAGGTAAGGAACGTTAGATTTAAATTTTGAGGGACTGTCCCCAGTGTTTCTGTGTGTTCTCTGGGGTTTCAGGACAGCGCCGCCATTTTGAAACACAGAAGTTGCAGAAATTTATATAAAAGCCTCCGTGAGTCATCTTATATAAAGGGAACAATGGCGTGTGTTCCTGAATTAGTCTGAGGTCAGTTTGGCAGCCAGTTTGCACAACCCTATACATCTCTGAATACCGCATCACTATGAGCTTGTGTAGCCCTCCAACCAACACACCTGGACATCCACAGGACCTGGATCTGCTCATTTAAACACCTGGACATCCACAGGACCTGGATCTGCTCATTTAAACACCTGGACATCCACAGGACCTGGATCTGCTCATTTAAACACCTGGACATCCACAGGACCTGGATCTGCTCATTTAAACACCTGGACATCCACAGGACCTGGATCTGCTCATTTAAACACCTGGACATCCACAGGACCTGGATCTGCTCATTTAAACACCTGGACATCCACAGGACCTGGATCTGCTCATTTAAACACCTGGACATCCACAGGACCTGGATCTGCCCTCCAACCAACACACCTGCACATCCACAGGACCTGGATCTGCCCTCCAACCAACACACCTGCACATCCACAGGACCTGGATCTGCTCATTTAAATCGGCAAAAATGATAATCAGAGCCAGGAAAGCAGGTGAGCTGAATGAAATGTGGAATCGAATACTGATGGTATGGTTACCCTGCATATCTCTAACACCAAGGTCACAGGCCCCAGACCTACAGCCCTGTGAAAGGAAATCATTGTGTGTTCAGATCAGAAATTACAGGAAGTTAATCTCCTCTCATTTACTTCCTGCCCCCCCCCCCACCCACACACACATCCGCCCTGGGTCTTTCGGACAGGCTGCAGTTTATCAGATGCGACACACTTGATTCATTTTGTCCAACGTTTGCTGAAAGGTACGAGTGTGCCAAATTACAGATGGGTCTAATGACCTCTGGGGTTGGGTGGGGTGGGGTGATTCAGAGGGTCTGCCAGCATTTTAACACACAGCCATAAATAATTTACAGCAACAAAACCAATCAAATCCACTTAGCGATCCACATCCCTCACAAGGACAAGAGTGGGGCTGAAGCCGGGATGAAAGCCACGATCTGCACTCCAATATGCACAACGGACGTTACCTGCAGCCCAACAGCACTAAACATATGCAGGTGTGCACAGGTTCTGACTCTTTCTACATTTCACTGCTTTTACATTGTAGAGGGATTCTGATCTAGAACACAGAATTCCAGAAATTCCATTTAGGGGTGGAGCCAAGGGCCACATTAGTGACCAGTGCCCTTGAAGGGGGATCTTCCAAATGTGTAGTTTAACGACTATTAACAACGTCCATTTGTGCTGCCTTTTTCACAAATCTGCTTGTTTTAACACACATTTCAGTCTCTTTAACACTTTTTTCAAATACATTTCACACAATTATCTTGTTTTAGGCCCAATTTTCAAAAAGTATATCTCTTGCTTTCACATGAGAAACACTGCCATTAAAAACTATAAACTCACTTATCAATTAACACACACATTCTTCAGAGGTAAAACACTAGTTGATTTAATTAGTCAAACAGCAATCAGAGCTTTAGCACAAATAAAAGGGAAAAACGCGAGCTCCCCTGTATGTGGAAAACAATGGCTGACGAACATTTAGAAATGAGAATAGGTAGATCAACTTTTACTGTAACATATCAATACTCAGTGATTCCTGTACTGCAGAGTAGCTAATTTATACTACAACAAGAGTACCACAGTATGGACAGCATAGTGTGCACAAGCTAAGCTGGCAGTATCCCTTGTGTGCATACTGAAGCCACTCCTACATGGAGTAAATACGAGAGAGCCTGTCCTCTCTGCAGCTGAGAGTAGCTTATCTTACCAGCCTCAAAAAGGACCTGAAACACGGGGAAATATGCCTTTCACAGTGCTGCAGAAATTAGCTTCACACACTCACATACACGCACGCACGCACGCACGCACGCACGCACGCACGACAGTCTATGGTTTTGAAAATAGTGCTTGCTTTTGATATATGAAGTTTTGCAGAAAGAGTTGACTGTGTGGGTTTTGTGTTAATAATTTAGAAAAATTTGTTTTAATTTCAGAAAATGTGTCTAAACAATTGAGAAAAACTGTAATTGTCTTTTTAACAATTGACAAATCTGAATATAAAAGAAAATTAATCTGCAGTCGAAGAGGGGCAATATGGCACCCAGTCAGAAATGGTAGGAATGTTCACCATCTCTTTAATTGGGGTGGGGGTTTTTGTTGATAGTGTGCCGGGTGTACACTTTGGCAGATGACTAGAGAGATAGAGGATGGAGACCATTGAGCAGGTTGGCTAGGTTCTGCGTGTTAACTGAAGCGGACCTGTGAGTCATGTCCGTCAGAATCGTTTGAGCGTTAGTCGTATATGACACGCACACGGTGAGTGGACTGACCATTGGCTCGGAGCAGCGGTAGCCGAAAATAAGACGTTCATGTGTGCGTTAGTCACGTCCATGTGGCTTTCCCCCCTAGAGCCGCTCACACGACGGACATGAACCGCGTTTGTGCTGAATAAAATTAAAGTAAGATTAAAAAGTTGATTAAAACTCCACAGGCTTGAAAGTGGAACACTTTCAGTATTTTTTTATATGAAAAGCAAATTCTAGTGTTTGGTACGGTTTTTTTAAAGCATAAAACACGATGTATATTTTTGTACTGTAATTTCTCCTGTAATGAGGCTCAAACTGTACAGATTACGCTACAAAAATATGCCGGAAAAATAAAACCAATTAAACAAATAAATAACCACAGGAAACAGGAAGTAGTTTATATAACTCTTGTTGGGGGGGCTCTTTAAAGCAACAAAGACAGGATAAAATCACTGAAAAGAGCTCTGGTTTGGAAATCACAGAATTACAGAATTACACTCATTATTTCATCTCATTTTCTAAAGAATATGAAATGTGTTTAAGTCCAACGGCCAACCAGCCACAACATGATTACAACAGAATATGCAGAATAGGAGACTGCACCAACCCTGGATTTTCCCCAACAAAACACTGTCCCTCTTTTTAGGACAACTGGCGCTCCAGCCAATGCAAATACAGCGGAGAAACTACAATGTGTAAAACCAGTAGAACAATAGAATGCGTAATCAGGGCAGGAAAGGCCTTTCAGGACATCAAAGCCATTTCACCCAGAATCCGGCTCAAGTGCATCTGGTGGCGACATATAGTACCACCTCATATGACTCATATTGATGTCATGTGGGGCTGTAATGGTGACACGTAGTCCAGCTGCCTCTCGTGTTCGTGTTTGTTCATTTGAATGTGTTTTGTTGTGTCTGGCTTTTGTCTTTTGTTTTTTTTCATGCGCTGTGTGTCTGTAATGGGACGGGAAAGCGGGCTGGGGATTGTTCAGGGCACTCCTGCTGCTCATTTTGATATTGACAAATTGTCTAGTCAGGATAATTTTGTTTGTGGTCGTCACCATGGAGACGCATTTGCAACATATGCTTGGGAATGTCCATTGGATCTGCAGCAACAAAGTTTACCATCGCTCTTCACCAGAGTTGAAGAAGTTGGGACTGAGTGCAGGCAATCTCAATCTCCCAAAGGCAACCAGGGAAGGGAAGGAGAAGATAATGCGGGGGAGGAGTGAGGCGACGAGTGGGAAGGCTGACGCAGTTTGGTGCTCCGTGTTGACAGTGTACAGAGACCGCAACACTGCGTGTATGGAGGAAAGTCGTGGAGGCGGAGTTTGTGTGTTGGACTGTTTAATGACAATGGACATCTCGGGACAGCGGGGGCTATTTTTAATTCCACTTTAATTCACTTAATTAGTTTGATTCATGCAATGATTCTATTGTATGTCTTTATTTGATATGTTTGTTTGTGTGTTGTGGGTCTGCCCCACTGTCTATGTCTTTTTTGTTGTTGCTGGGGCCTACAAGTTATTCTATTCTATATTTTTCATTCCCCTTCATGTGATTTAGTAAATCTTTTAAAAATCTTTTCAAACAATCTGCAATTTTTGGCCAAAATACAAAATACGCCCATACGTAGTTTCGCGTTTTCCCCACAAATAATTATTACTAACAGAATTATACAAATGCAGTGTGACTCTGCCTATACTTGATGATCATGATTAAACCTGAAGATGACACACATGTAGTGATGACCTCATAACGACGGTGTAGGGACAGAGTACGAGGGGGTACACCCTTGTTCAGAAAAACCCCCTGCCGTATTCTGCACAACCCTAAAATGTACTTTTTTATATTTGGACACATTATCTGATTAATTTCAGTCACTGTGTCCCTCTGTCTCTGCTTATTAAGAATCTCTAACCACAGGTTACCTCCTCCTCCTCTCCATGTTCATATGTATCTCTAACCACAGGTTACCTCCTTCTCTCCATGTTCATATGTATCTCTAACCACAGGTTACCTCCTCCTCCTCCTTCTCTCCATGTTCATATGTATCTCTAACCACAGGTTACCTCCTCCTCTCCATGTTCATATGTATCTCTAACCACAGGTTACCTCCTCCTCCTCCTCCTCTCCATGTTCATATGTATCTCTAACCACAGGTTACCTCCTCCTCCTCCTCCTCCTCTCCATGTTCATATGTATCTCTAACCACAGGTTACCTCCTCCTCCTCCTCCTCCTCTCCATGTTCATATGTATCTCTAACCACAGGTTACCTCCTTCTCTCCATGTTCATATGTATCTCTAACCACAGGTTACCTCCTCCTCCTCCTTCTCTCCATGTTCATATGTATCTCTAACCACAGGTTACCTCCTCCTCTCCATGTTCATATGTATCTCTAACCACAGGTTACCTCCTCCTCCTCCTCCTCTCCATGTTCATATGTATCTCTAACCACAGGTTACCTCCTCCTCCTCCTCCTCCTCTCCATGTTCATATGTATCTCTAACCACAGGTTACCTCCTCCTCCTCCTCCTCTCCATGTTCATATGTATCTCTAACCACAGGTTACCTCCTCCTCCTCTCCATGTTCATATGTATCTCTAACCACAGGTTACCTCCTCCTCCTCCTCCTCCTTCTCTCCATGTTCATATGTATCTCTAACCACAGGTTACCTCCTCTTCCTCCTCCTCCTCCTCTCCATGTTCATATGTATCTCTAACCACAGGTTACCTCCTCCTCCTCCTCTCCATGTTCATATGTATCTCTAACCACAGGTTACCTCCTCCTCTCCATGTTCATATGTATCTCTAACCACAGGTTACCTCCTCCTCCTCTCCATGTTCATATGCATCTCTAACCACAGGTTACCTCCTCCTCCTCTCCATGTTCATATGTATATCTAACCACAGGTTACCTCCTCCTCCTCCTCCTCCTCCTCCTCTCCATGTTCATATGTATCTCTAACCACAGGTTACCTCCTCCTCCTCCTCTCCATGTTCATATGTATCTCTAACCACAGGTTACCTCCTCCTCCTCCTCTCCATGTTCATATGTATCTCTAACCACAGGTTACCTCCTCCTCCTCCTCTCCATGTTCATATGTATCTCTAACCACAGGTTACCTCCTCCTCCTCCTCTCCATGTTCATATGTATCTCTAACCACAGGTTACCTCCTCCTCCTCCTCCTCTCCATGTTCATATGTATCTCTAACCACAGGTTACCTCCTCCTCTCCATGTTCATATGTATCTCTAACCACAGGTTACCTCCTCCTCCTCTCCATGTTCATATGTATCTCTAACCACAGGTTACCTCCTCCTCCTCCTCTCCATGTTCATATGTATCTCTAACCACAGGTTACCTCCTCCTCCTCCTCCTCTCCATGTTCATATGTATCTCTAACCACAGGTTACCTCCTCCTCCTCTCCATGTTCATATGTATCTCTAACCACAGGTTACCTCCTCCTCCTCCTCCTCCTCTCCATGTTCATATGTATCTCTAACCACAGGTTACCTCCTCCTCCTCCTCCTTCTCTCCATGTTCATATGTATCTCTAACCACAGGTTACCTCCTTCTCCTCTCCATGTTCATATGTATCTCTAACCACAGGTTACCACCTCCTCCTCCTCCTCTCCATGTTCATATGTATCTCTAACCACAGGTTACCTCCTCCTCCTCCTCTCCATGTTCATATGTATCTCTAACCACAGGTTACCTCCTCCTCTCCATGGTCATATGATACGGTAAATCAAGCGCAGTATCACAGAATACTATTCTAATGTCACAGTCCAATCAATATCGCATTATGTACTATTGCACAGGGGGCTTGCAAGAGATAGCCAGTGGAGCTATGAAATTACTGGAACGCTGCCAAAAAACTATCCCTCATAAATATATGGACTCTGATAGAACGGGGAAGCACTCTTATCCCACAACACAATCAATACAATATGGGCCATTTATGAGCTCTCTTTAATAGCACTTCCACTGCACAGCGGCTATACTCACTCTAGGTTTTACAACAGACAGGTCAATGTAAAGTGTGAGGTCAAAGATAGTGGCACATATGCCAAGGTACAAATGTCAGCGTGCAAGTCGATGAGAACAACGTCTGGAACTTGTAGTGGGATTGTAGTCCATCAGGGAGCTTACTGGACATGTGTTCAGACCAAACAATCCAATCAGTCTATTTGTCAGTCATGTAAGGGAGAACTAATTAATTAATCTGTTATTGACCTCGGTGTGATAACTTCCAAAACAAATATGAAATCTACTTCATAAATATGCGTGAGGAAATACTGTGGTAGAACACTTGTAGTGCCATATGAAATCATTTTTTGTCACGTTTACATTTCAATCCGAATGCTTTATTGACCCCCGAGGCATTACTAACAAATGATTCACGAAAAACATGAACTGTTTATAGTCTGTGGGCGAGATGGCTTGCTAGAGACAATGTTGGAAAAATAAATCCCACAGAATCCCATTCAAATCAGAATAATACGTCCTCTGCATAATTTTGTAGTTTTTCAAGGACAGAAAATCCATCAAGCTGGCAGTCTTTCTTTCCGCCTCAGTACATAGTAAAATCTGGACTGGCTTAAACTGCTATGCACTCAGAGTGCCGATTCCTTCTCTGTAGTGTAATTATTCCAAAAACTCAAAATCAAACAGGGAAAGTTGTTGAAAGACGCAGAATGTGATTTCCAAAAAGCAGGCATTAAAAAGGCAACACGGGAGTATAAGTTTAAAAAATGGATTTTAGAGTGAAGTTCCCCTTTAAGGCTGTGAGTGGTAGCGTGCTAGCTACTGGAAGCAACACGCTTTAACCCTACCCTAAAATGGTCTCCACCCACTCTCCTCAAAAGCAGCTTGGCGTGACCTTTTGATTTCAATCAAACATTAATGCCCCTTTGGGGGCAACCTTTTGCGACCTTCCTCGTTTACACACTTTTGGTTTTCAGCCATTTCCTGGAACCTTGTTCAACCGTTTCACAAGATTCTGACCTCAGCAAAGGAGCGATAGTCTGGCAGATAGGAACACACTTCAAACATTAAACACAAAAACTCCCAAGAATCATAGCTGTAGGTGACAGCTGGAATCCGTGCAAGGCCTCTGTGCATTCCCACTGAGATTACACCAGTTACTGCAACATGATTAATCATACTAATATAATGTACAACATATGGTCAATACCTGCCTACACTTAACACCAAAAATCTGATAAATCCTTAAGTTCTGACAGTTTCGTACAGCTCATCATGTTCTTATTACTCTATTTTATATGCAATGCAAGACATTGCTGCTTGTATGAATCATCGTTTGGCACAATGTAAACTTTATGATTATATAGCTTTGTCACCTTCTAGTCACAGAGCAGGTATGATGGCATTTTGTTTCCCTTAAGGCTAATTGCTATGTATCTACCAATGTTAATTTGCTTCCTATGCATTTTAACACTTAAATACATGTTCGCCTTAATACCTGTTTATTGTACTGCAATAATTTATGGCTGTCTTATAGCTATGTTATTGCTGTTATTGTACCAATCTAGCTGTAGCCTAACGTTACGCTCCTTTTCGAAAAGCGGTAGAAAATAAATGTGTCAAATTACAAACAGTTTCATTCACATTTCGGGTAAGGACATATGAGTGATCCAGTTCTTGCGGCTATATTATGTCATTAAACAGACATGCACTATAATCGCAGTGCGCTACTATCAGTGCACCTGATGCCATCTCGAATAAATCTCAGTACTTTGTCAAAAAAACGAACCAAAGGAGCGTTTTATTGGTCTCGATGGGCAGCCGTCTCTCAGCTACGCTGCACACGTTTTAGACCTGTTGCAGAGAAACTGAAATGCGGAACCTGGTCTCCGTCATGTGCAATGGGCTGCCCTGGTTCCCTTCAATGGGTGTGCTTATATGTATTAGTCATTTCTGGGCTCGTTTAAGCAGCTCGTTTGCGAGAGGGATACAGAAACACAATTAGATGAATGTTCAGGATGCAATTAAAGCATTTCTCAAGGCCTAATAAATGAATGTGCTTGTGTACCGTTAATAAATAGCTACTCTAGTTTATTTGCGTTAATGGTCGCGGACAAATCCCTGCTACGGGTCCGCATTTGATTTACCGACAACGCCAGCGCCTAACTTACATGAGCTGGACCCTTGAGCTTGTTTAAAAACAACGGTCCGTTTAAAAACTTTAAAGTAGCCCACCAAACCGAAGCGCAGTTATTTAACACCAGAAAGGACTGCTAAATAGCCCGTTACTGCATGCACCCAGCGAGCCAGAGACATCCAGGGTGATCGCCACTGGTCTCAAGGTGACATCGACTGCTAGCTAACTGGCTTTGCGAGGTAGCAACGGCTGCTATAGCCGCCGGCAGTTAGCCGTTTCCTTTTCTTTCACACATTGGCAATCCTATAACCCTAACAAACCTGTTTAACAAAAATATGACAATTAATTTAGGATATCCGGATTAAATAACTCAATGTTACGGCTCAGTATTGTGCCGTTAGTGCTCACAGTGACTGTAACCATAGCGTTAGCTCGCTGGTTTAGCCAGACCCGAGCACCAATTCAATTAAAACCGTTTAGATTCCCGTGGTTATGTGCACGGCTAACGTTGTGTTACTATGGCATCAATGTGCTTAGCTACCGTTAGCTAATGAGCTAACTTAGCTAGCTGGTCGTGTCCTCCCTAATCTAATATATAATAAACAAGCCATCTGGCCAGCTGCATTTCAACTGGTTATTTTGGCAGCAAACGCGTTGCGCCGCCTCGCATCAATCCGCGTCGGTTATCTCAAAGTTGTGTGGATCTTGCGGGCATTAATGCATTAATATTAGCTGCAGGATTCGCGTCCTTCCCGGTAGCCGGGCAGCTAAAGTAACGTGACGAGCTGCAGCGTCCATAGCCGACTCCCTACCTGACATCTGCAGACGATATCGGCGTCCTGGGCCAGCAAATCCACGACCTTCCCTTTACCTTCGTCCCCCCACTGAGCTCCGAGCACCACCGTCACTTTATTCCCAACGCTGCGACTGCCCACTCGGGAGCCGGCCACAGCGCTGACGGCTCCGTTCTTCCCCTCGGCGGTGGACATGACTGTCTCTGGGTCGCGTCTCTCCGCCGCTCGCCGTCCTGCTGGCAGCCTGGCCCAGCTCTCGCTTCGACACGCCCCCTGACTGCGCATGCGCACTAACCGCCAAACCCCATCGTCGCTCATCAGGAAGCTAAGCTATTTAGCTAGCAAATAGTTATGTTGTTCAATAATAATGGTTTGGTTTTATTTTTATATACACCTAGTGTGTATTATGATTATTATTAGTAGTAATAATCATAATAATAATACACATAGTCAGCTAACGTTATAGCCCCCATCTATTTTTCTGATGTGACTGATCTTCATGTAAGATTTTGTAATGCGATTTTGTTTACGCCTTATGCCCATTGAGGCATAAGGCGTAAATAATGTCCCTCCGCTTTGAGCGGACTTGACCTTTAAGTTCATACTGGGAAGAAACATCACTTCAACTAGGCCTGACAAACCTTTGATGTATATTGTCATATTGTGACAGACTGGCAGGGACGGACCCAAATGCACGACGAGACAGAACTTGAAAATAAAGAGTTTTTATTTTCAGTAGGCAAAATAGTAAATGTCCACTGTGGGACCCACAGTGAACTGACACAGTGCTGAGTAAGCAGATACAGCAGCCCAGCCGGGCGGAGCTGTATACCGCGGTAGCGGTGGTGAGGCTACAGCAGACTGTGTCCGGGTAGACAGGTGAAGTAGCAGCCACTGGCGGGCTCGCTATCCAAGTTGTACTTCAGAGCAGTGGCCGCCGCGGTGGTACAGCGGTAAAGAGCGCTGACTTTCAGTCAGCGCAGTTGTACTCCGAGGATCGGGGTTCGCGCCCCGGTCCTGCCATAGCCGAGCGTGGCAGGTGCCCTGTGGAAGCGACAATTGGCGGTCGCTTCCGGGTGGGGGGAGGGGCTCGGAGAGAACCGCTGCGCACAGAAGGACCCAGGGCGTGTCACGGTCAGGAGCTGCGCCCTGTAGAGGACGTAGCGCCCTCCCTATAAATACTGATTGACGGGGTTGTGCAGCGGTGGTTCTCTAGCGGTTGCTACACGGGGGGAATTGAATTAGAATAGGGGTTCAATTGGCTACTAAATTGGGAGAAAAAGGGAAAAAATCAGAAACAAATTTTTAAAAAAAATAATAAATTGTACTTCAGAGCAGAAGCGGTACAGCAAACTGGTGAGCAGGAACAGGCGAAGTAGCAAGGAGCGGTCTTTAGCCAGGTTCGCAGCGAAGGATCAGGTGGTGGCAGAGTCAGGATCCACACAGGGAAGCCAGGGCGTGTGGCATCCAGACCTGGGTTAGTATAGCCAGAGTCTAGCAAGCTAGAGAATCAGGAAGCAAGTAACAAATGAGACAAGGACCGTAATACTCTGACAAGAAATCATTCTTCTTCTTCTTTTGGTTTTATGGCGGTTGGCAAACAACTGAAAGGTGCATTACCGCCACCCACTGGTCTGGAGTGTGGACGAGATCCCCACCCCCTATCCCCTCACATTCCACTCCTCAGATCCTATGGAGCAAGTTTGTCACCATCATAAATTCCAGCAATAGATCCCAGCTGTGATCCCCTGAGCGCTTCGCCAACACCCCACCAATACTACCCACTCCAACCCCACCTAAAGCCCTCTGCAATACCTCTCTCTCCCCAACATACTTCCTGCACGACAATAACACATGCTCCACCGTTTCCTCCTCTCCACAGTAATCACACCGCCCAGTTGCATGTTTCCCCACCAGAAAAAGTGAACGATTTAACCCCGCGTGCCCACACCTCAGCCTCGTGATGACCCTCTCCTGTGTCCTACTCCGACCCCCATACACTACGGTCCCAACCACTGGCGTGTACTTGAACAGACCCCGGCCCCTCCGTTCTGCATTCCATGCTGCCTGCCACCTCCTCTTCACCTGCTGCTTAATAATGGCCTTAGCTTCCGTTTTCCCCAGTTTGACCTCCACCCTGCCACTGCTCCTCAGCGCCCTCTTCGCAGCCCTGTCAGCCCTCTCATTCCCCTCCAACCCCACATGGGCAGGGACCCACACAAACTGCACCACCAGCCTCATCTGCTGTATCCTGTATAGTGACTGGAGGATCTCATACAGCAAATCCTCTCTGCTCTCAGATGTCCCCGACTGCAAGCTAGCCAGCGCTGCACAGGAGTCCGACGCAATCACCACCCGCTCAGGCCGCACCTCCTCCACCCACTGTAAAGCCAGCACCACGGCCACCATTTCACATGCAAACACAGATATGTCATCCGTGAGCCTCCTCCCCTCCTCGATGTCAAACTCTGGGATCACCATCGCCGCTGCCGTCCTACCAGTCTCAGGATCTTTCGAGCCATCCGTATAGATCTGCAGGTAGCTATAGAATTCCCGCCCTACATATGACCCCAGACCCTGAGGACCGACCCCACTGCCATCCCGGTCGCATCCCAGCAGTCCGAAGTCTATCACCGGCTCAGGCAAAAACCATGGTGGCACTGCTGGCCAGGCCACAGCTGGAGCAAACCCCCTATCCACCAACCCCAGCTCACCCGCCTTCTGCGCCGCCACCCATCCAAAACTGTTTACCCGTTGCCTCTGATGTTCCCAGCAGGGCTCAAGAACTCTCCGCACTGGATGCCTCCCCTCATGACCCTGAACAGCCACCCAATACGTCACCAGAAGCTGAAGTCTCCGCAGCCCCAGAGGCATTTCCCCCATCTCTACCTGCAACGCTGGCACCGACGTCGTCTTAAAGGCCCCACTGCACAACCGGAGAGCTCGAGCTTGGAGCACATCCAACCTCCCCAACAAGGTTTTAGACGCCGACCCATACGCAACACACCCGTAGTCCAGAGCAGACCTGATCAGGCTCACATAAATAGTGTGCAGCGCAGCCCTGTCGGCCCCCCACTCCATACCCACCAAACACCTCATCACATTCAACACCCCGTTACACTTATTAACCAGTGCCTCTATATGCACCTTCCACGTGAGCCTGGTATCAAACCACACCCCCAGAAATGTATATGTCTCCACCCTTTCAAGCTCCTGGCCATACAAAACCAGCTTCACCCCTACCCCAATTTTCTTCCGCCCAAAGAAAAGTGCCTTTGTTTTGCCCACAGAGAATTTGAAGCCCCACCGCAAGGCCCACTGCTCCACACGCTGTATCGTATCCTGCACCTTCTTCACCACATGGCCCACATTCCTCCCCCTTTTCCACAGCGCCCCGTCATCCGCGAACAATGACCTCCCCACACTAGGCTCAACGTCAGCATACACATCATCAATCATGATGGAGAACAACAGCGGGCTAATGACACTCCCCTGCGGCGTACCGGTACCCACCTCCTGACCTGAGGAAAAACACCTCCCCACCCTCACCTCCATAGAGCGCCCCGACAAAAAATCCTTCACCCAGCTGAACATATTACCCGACACCCCCAGCCTCCTGAGCTTAATCAACACCCCCTCTCTCCACATCAGATCATAGGCCTTTTCCACATCAAAGAACACAGAGACCACTACCTCCTTATTCACCTGGGCTTTCCTCACCTCCGACTCCAGGCTCAGCACCGAGTCCATCGTCCCCCGCCCTTTCCTGAACCCACTCTGGTAGGTCGCCCTGAGCCCCCTCACCTCCAAAAAATATGTCAGCCTGTCAGTGACCATACGCTCCATAACCTTGCACAGATGAGAGGTCAGCGCAATGGGCCTATAATTAGTTGGATCTGAAGGATCTTTGCCTGGCTTCCTTATAGGAACAATAACTGCCCGTTTCCACTCCTGAGGCAACTGCCCATCCTGCCACACCCTATTATAAAGCCCCAGTACCACTCCCAACGCCTCATCAGATAAATGCTTCAGCATGACATAGCACACCTGATCCTTACCTGGGGAAGTAAGTCCTGACTTCCCCATTGCCCTCCTCATCTCCGCCAACGTAAAGGGCGCATTAATAGCCCCTCCCTGCTCACCCACTTCTTCCAGCAGCTCACCAAATTCCTCCCTTGTCCCCTGAATGCCCCTCACCCCCTCCTCCGACAGCCCATAACTACCTACCTCACCCAGGACCTTGGCTAGCAGATTTGCCTTCGCACCATCCTCACTCGCCAGAACCCCACCCTGTTCCAATACAGGGTACCTCCACTCCTTCCGCACCCCCCTCATTTTCTGTATCATACCCCACACCTCCTCAAGCGGAGTGGTCCTACCTATGGTTCCACAAAATGACCTCCAATACACCCTCTTCGCTACTTTAATTGTCTGCCGCACCACAGCTTGCTTTCTCTTATATTGTACAAGCAGTTGGAACGTGTGCGCCGACCGCAAAGCCTTAAACGCCCTGTTTCGAGCCTTGATTGCCTCACTGCACTCTGCAGACCACCAGGGAACCAACTTCCGCCGTCTCACACCTGCTGTCTTCAGTATGGTTTGCTCTGCCACCCCTATAATAGCGTCCGTCACTTGCTCATTAATTAGTCCAACTTCCTGCTCCATACCTACCTCCCTAAGCCTAGCCTCACTAAACTCCCTAAACACATCCCACTCCACCTTCCCAAAGTTCCATCTAGCCAAAGGCACAACCTCCCCTACCTCACCGTCACTTCCCACTGTACACCTGATCGGAAAATGATCACTCCCCACCGTTGACTCATCTAAAACTTCCCATTGACAGGAACCTGCTAAGGCCTGCGAAGCTAGCGTCAAATCCAAACTGGACACCTTACCTGTCCCATAATCAATCCTAGTACCAGTCCCATCATTCAGACACACCAAGCCCACAGAGTCCATTAACTCCTCCACAACCACCCCATTCCCATCTGTCCTCTCCCCCCCCCAAAGCACCCCATGGGCATTAAAGTCCCCACACCAAAGCACCCTCCTACCCCCCAAGCCCTTTACTGCCTCTAACAAACCCAGCTCCAGCCTCCTACACGGGTTATAGAAGTTTACTACACACACGCTCCCTCCCCCTATCCACACCTCAACCACAACATATTCTAAACCCACCCCGATTTCAACAACTCTATATGAGACCCCCTGTCTAATAAATGTAGCACACCCACCCCCATTGCCTCCCCCTTCCCTATCCCGTCGCACACACACGTACCCCTGAATCACAAAATCCAACTCCGGTTTTAGCCAGGTCTCCACCACACATATAACCCCAGGCGGGCTCTCCAACCCCTGAATAAACCCCTTAAATTCCTGGCCATTGGCCAACAGACTCCTGGCATTCCATTGGAGTATTATCATTACCAAGATTATTTCCCTGAACATGATTCCTTGCCCACCTGCTCTTGTCTTCTAAGCTCATCCTGCACACCCGCCCCCGTGACCCCCTGGATACCCAGATACCTGGCAGCACTCCTCACTATCATCCCTATCCTTTCTGACCGCCCCTTCGTCTGGAATGCACAGTTAATGATATCCGCCATGAAATACACAAACTTATCCTTGGTCACTAGCAGGACCTGGTCCTCAACCATCTTGCTCCTGACCAGCCTCGCTGCCTGCTCCATAACCTGCTCCCTAGCCTGCTCCCTAACCCGCTCCCTGGCCTGCTCTCTAGCCTGCTCCCTCTCAGGAGGCACCACCCCCCTATCCTCCACTGCCCCAGACCTCTCCTGCTGAACTACCTTGACCGCCTCTGCATATGAAATATCCCTGATCACCCTCACCTTCTGCACCTCCTCCGCCTTCTTCCTCACTACACACCCACTATAGGCCACACTATGGGCCCCCCCACAATTAACACACTTCACCTCCGCCCCCTCCTCACAGTTCCCATACTCATGATCCCCACCACACCTCCCGCATCTCTGTTTACCCTTGCATCCCGCCGCAATATGCCCGTACCTCTGACATTTATAACACCTCAACGGAGGCGGCACATACGCTCTCACATTAAAGCTCATGTAGCCCACCCTCACCCTCTCTGGCAGCACCCTCCCCTGAAATTCCAGCAACACTGACAAGCTATCCACCTTCTCACCATCCCTCCTAGCTTGCAACCTTTTAATGCCTACCACCTTGCCCCCCGTAACCCTCTCCTTCACTTCCTCCAGGTCTTCCTCCACCGGAATACCATATATAACCCCTCTCAATACCGACTCCTCACCAACCTTCTTAGCTAACCCCACCACTGTGCTACACACACTCGTCAGCTTCATCGCCTTCTCCCTCTGCCTCTCGTCCCTGCATTGGACCAACAACGCACCATCAACCAGAACCCTCGCCAACACTATTTCCCCTAGCTTCTCATGCAGTACACGAGACAAAGCCACCGGACTCACCTTCCTTATATCCTGGCCATCCTTAAACCGCAAAATCACCTTAAATCCCTCCCTGACCTTACCACCCCGCCTCTCCCCCTCACTCCCCCCACTGCTCCCACTCCGAATCCTCCGCTTCTTAGCCGCTAATGCTGAACCCCGTCCCTCCCGGGCCGGCGACCACTCGCCCTGCCCGTGCTCCATATCTTCCTCCTCACTCTCCCCCCCACTACTCCCCGTCATCTCGCCCAGTCACAGACCAGCTTATGCCACCGCCGAGAGCCAAAACAACTCTACCAAACAAACTTGCACTGGCTCCGGAAGATAAGAGTTCCCAGGCTCCGTTTTTCATGTAAACAATCAGTGCGCTATAGCTTTCCTATTTTTATTTTTATTTCTACACTGCTAACCCCAGCCGGAAAACCCAAGCCAGGATGCGCAAGTGCTTCTCTAATTTTCTTTCCACCAAAATAAAACAAACAAAACAAACAAACAGCAAAGAAAAAATTCTCAAAAAAAACAAAAACAAAAAAAAAACACGCAACAACCATTCAATGATCCTCCCACTAACAATACCGCTCAGTCTGACAAGAAATCACAGGAACAGCACGGTTAATATAACTAGTGTCATTAGAGCTGATAAACTGCAGCTTGCGGGAAATGCGTGCGAAATCAGCGAATTGATTGAACAATTAGAAAACACGTGAGGAATGCGGTGAAAGCAATTAAGTGTGAATTGTGTAATTAAGATGTGGTGCGAGTAGTAAATGTGCAATGTAGACACAATAAGGCAATGAACGCAGACATGACACAATCAGGTTCAGGGAAACAGAGGAGAACACAAAAAGGAAGGGAAGGCAGGAGCGGATCGTAACACATATATTAATGCAAAAGCTTTAGGCAACATAAACATTTTTTAATTAAAGTGAATAACTGATAGAAAATAGAAAATCACAATGACATCCACAGCAATTGGTTACCTATTGTGCTACAGAATACAGAAGTTTTATAAAACTGCATATTTGCCTCATCTTACAGTAGTGGCCTATACGGGAAGACTGGGTTGTTTTGTAAGAGTGGTGCAACAGTAACGTTGAGCTCACAGCCATGTGTAAAAACCTGCCCAAGAGAGACAAGAGTAACTGTAGTATGTTTTTTTGTGTGGTAAATTCATTATTCCAACAGTTCTGGTTTTTGCAAAAAAAATTATAAAGACTTGAATCTCTGCCATGTTTTTGTGTATAATATTTCGGGTTATATAGTTTCGTTGAATCGAAAGACAAAGGAAGTTCACATGACAGACCATTTTTATTGCGTCCCGTTAAATCACTGGTTTCAGGTTTCACATCAGTTTTGGATCATTGTAGTGCTGTATTGAGACCACAAGGTGGCAGCAAGTGTGCATTTCTGGTGATAACTCAGACTAATGAGTTTATACTGTATAGAAGAAAAAAGTATCATCTCGTGTTCCACAATACAACCATACAACACTTGAATATATAAATTTATATATAATAGTTAATAAATATTATAATTTATATATAAAGGCAAAGTAACATTGTAATTTGTTTTGTATACTAATTTAATTTATTATTGATAGAAGCATTCAGTTGCTGCCACCTTGTGGCCTGAATCACACACTACAAGGGCATACAGCCCAGTATGTCACATCAAAGAAAAAAATGTAATTCATAACTTTGATTAATTCACCCAAGCAGATCAAGGTCAAAGGATAGTGCAGTCGTGGGAATGCGCAAACAATGTGATTAATTAGTACTGATATCCAGGGGAAATTTAAATTTAAATAATTCAGTTAGTCGGGATAGATGCAAGACGCTGTAGTGATGTGATCTTTTTTCTGGATCTGTGAGTTCAACATGGCCAGGACTAAGGTACCTCATTTTAGGCACCCCTGGGAGGTATGGATCTGTTTTATTTTTTTAAAATTGTTTTCTTTGGAAGGATTAATTTCCCCCAATTTTAAATGTAAAACACCCCTCGCTGTAAAACCCAGTCATTCCCAATTGCAATCCCACCCACCAAAATATCCTCCATTAAAAGAGATTTTCCAGAAATCTGGCAACAGCTCTCCTCTGTTTGTACGGCCAAACATACAGACAGGAGCAGTACATTGACGATCAAATAAACATGCGATGTCGCTGCTGGCAGGCTGAGTAAACGAACACCGATTTCAAGCGCAGAAGAAGAAAAGCCGAAGGGGAAGACGGCACTCCACTTGAAGAAGCTCAACCAGAAAGGGTGGTCATCTGCTCAGACTCGTATGCAGTTTTAATGAGTTTGGAGTCTTTTAATTCCAGTAGCAGACAGGACATTTTATTTGAAATTCTTCAGACACTATTCAGAATACAAAGATTAAGAATAAGTGTTAGATTTGTATGGGTACCTGCTCATGTGGGAGTTAAAGGGAACGAGGAAGCAGATAGAATTGCAAAAAATGCATTAAAGGCAGACCATATACAGATAGATGTTAAAATCAGTAAAGCAGAGGTAAAAGGGGTCATTAAAAATGAAATTAAAAAGAGATGGCAAGAGGAATGGACCAGGGAAAGTAAAGGTCGGCATTTATTTAGAATAAAACCATTGGTTGGAAATACACAATCTGAACGGGGAAATAGGAAGGAAGACAGGGTTATCACAAGGTTAAGGTTAGGACACACAGGTCTAAATAGTACACTTTTCCTGATAAACAAACATGGAGATGGCAGATGTGAATTTTGTGGGGAACAAGAAACAGTAAATCATGTAGTGTACAGCTGCATAAAATATGTCAGACAGAGAGAGAGACTAAAAACCAAGCTACATGAAGTGGGGACACAACTTAATATATACAGAATTTTGAAACAATCAACAGGGGATACATGTATTACATTTCTGTTGGAGTATTTACATTCAACAGGCTTAATAAATAGAATATGAGTTTTAATTATTAATATGAACTTAAATTTTATTTTTGGTATTTTAGAATTTTATTTAATTTATTAAGCAAGGGTATTAATGATTCCCAGTCCACACTCCAGACCAGTGGGTGGCGGTAAATGCACCACTAAAGTTGTTTGCCAACCGCCATAAAATAAAAGAAGAAGAAGAAGAAGAAGGCACTCCACTTTCAATGAGTGAAAAGCGCACGGATCTCTAGCTTCTGATCACATTCCAAAGAAAAGCCTTGTTTGACATTTGACGACGTTTATTTGCGTCTTTTAGCTATACCCTTTTGTACAATTTCTAAATAGCTAGGGGCAAGGTCATGTATGGAATAAAACACCATCTATAATCCGGAAACATTCGCTTGCCTGTTATCAGGGAACTAGATACAGTAGCTGCCATCAATCTCGCGAGTTGGCACTGGCAGTTGGCTAAAAAGTATAGCTGCCTTAAAGTGCTCTGCTGATGGGTTTTTGGCGGATTGCATGTAGATGTATGAATCTCGTGGAAAACTGTGGGGCGAAGAAGGAGAGACTTGGATTAAAAAAACAAGTGTGGAGTCGAGGAGAGGATATATTGCCAAACACTATTTGCTGTAGGTGCCTTTAAGCGGTGTGGAGATAACGGAGAAATTCAGTCTGCACGCGACGTTGGTGGCTTCGTATGATGGCAAACGAGCCGATCATATTGAACGTTTATGACATGGTAAGTGCATCAGCTACTTTTAACTTTCATGTAAACGATTTATGAACTCGCAGACTGTATATTGGCCTATATTAACCAACCAGTAAATTAACCAAATTAGGGGATGCCTTTTATCCTAGATTATGATACACCAAGAGCTGGTTGTGAGTTCAGAATAATACTTTAAACTGTGGATAAAAGCTTTTAAGTCTATTGTACCAACCAAATAATACAATTGTTGTTTTCTTTCGTTCATTTGCAATCGAGGGAACAGTTTAATATCAGATAATTTAACATTCGCGACGCATTACATGAAAGCAGCGTTAAGTGCAGCCGTGATGAAAGCACATTAATAAATATATTATATATATTAATGAAAGATCCATTCATATTGGAAAGCTTTTTTTGGCGTTGTAAATTTTGAACAGTCCCGTCTTAGTTTCTCCTGGATTATGTTTAGCATGAAATATTGTATTTTGTGAAAAGTGAAAACCCAGGCATGCAAATTGTTCTCCCACCTACGGTTTATGAACAGATTTATTTACATATAAATTACAATGTTATGTGATTGTTTTATTATTTAGGCCTGTACTTTAACCAACAAACATAAATACATTGGTGGTACTTAATACCAAAATGGAGATAAACGTAAGATTCTTTGTGATGATTTCCATGACAACCGCTTTTGTGTATACCTTGTGTTGGCAAAAATAACCAATGCTAACCCTTGCTCTCACAAAAAAAGAATTCTGTTTGAGATCTATGCAGACGTTAAAGTTACGCGTGCCCTTATCAAGATTAAACATTGAGTCAGTGACTACTTGATATCATCGGTTATATGTGAAAAGATAAGGTGGTCCTGGACCTGGTTCATGTTAACTTGCTGGTGATAATTTTCACTTGATGTATGAGCTTTATAGCACAAACCTATGACCTCCTCACACAATGCGAATGTATATACTGAAAATCCATAGGGATATATCAAGTGATTGAATGAATGACATGTTATGGGAAAAGGAAAGTTCGTGAGAATGTAATTTATTGGCATATGAAGTATATACAGTGAGTACCATAATACATTGGACACGGACAGTGACACATTTTTTGTTATTTTGGTTCTGTACTCTAGCACTTTGAGTTTGAAAGGATACAATGACAATGATGTTGGAGTGCAGACGGTCAGCTTTAATTTGAGGGTATTTTCATCCGTATCGGACGAACCGTTTAGAAATTATAGAACCTTTTGTACATAGTCCCCCCCCCCCCCCCCATTTCCGGGCATCAAAAAATATTGGACAGTTTAGCATAAAGTATCATTTTTAATATTTGGTTGCATGATTTCCTGATGTCTGTGACCCAACAATATCAAAAGACTCTTGATATCTGATTTTCTGGTACTCTTACAAGCGATACTATAACGTCTCTGCATTTGAATGGATCTCTATGGGAATTGGGGGGTGGGACTAGATTTAGCTGTAAATTATGCTGGAGCAGTATGGAATACATGGTTGGTGAAATGACTAAGTCATCAATGGTCTGAGGTATCAAATGAGCCTCAAACCATCACTCTGCTGAAGATATGGATGGGATCACTTTAAGGGTTGTTTCTCCTGACACATTTTCCTATTGAACTATGGAAAAATAAGTAGGGCCTGGATCACACGGCCGTGCTATACAGACTTGAATTACATTACATTACATTACAGTCATTTAGCAGACGCTTTTATCCAAAGCGACGTACAGTAAGTGCATATAGAAAGGTCATCGAAGTAACTACAGAACAGATAAGAAAGCACATTCTTCCCATACAGTATCAGCTATCCCTAGTAACGAACACAGTGCAGTTCACAGTGAACTGGGTAAATCATCTCTACTACAATTCTATTCTAAATAGTATAAACTTGAGTACACAGTTCAACAAGAAGACATACCATGAGGTCCTAGATAAGTATTAGTCCAGGTGGAGCCTGAAAAGGTGTGTTTTCAGGCCACGACGGAAAGCAGGCAGGGTTGGTATTGAGCGTAGGGGAATGGGAAGTTCGTTCCACCACTGGGGAGCTAGGGTGGAAAAGCTCCGCAGTCGGGAGGAGCGAGTGCCATTGACACGGAGGGGGGGAAGTGCGAGGCGCCCTGCTGTAGATGAGCGAAGTGGTCGAGCAGGAACATAGGTCTGGATCAGGTCCTGCAGGTAGACGGGGCCTGTCCTATTAGCTGCAGTGTGGGCCAGGGTCAGAACTTTGAACCTGATCCTAGCTGCAACTGGCAGCCAGTGGAGTGACCTCAACAGGGGGGTGACATGTGAAAATTTCGGGAGGTTAAACACAAGCCGGGCAGCTGCGTTCTGGATCAGTTGAAGAGGGAGTATGGCGCAGGCTGGTAAGCTTGCGAGCAGGGAGTTGCAGTAGTCCAGGCGTGAGGTGACCATAGTCTGGACCAGAAGCTGGGTGGAGTAGGTGGTCAGGTACGGTCGAATCCTCCTGATGTTGTACAGGAGGAACCTGCAGGACCGTGCCGTCGCCCTGATGTGGTCTTTGAAGTCCAGCTGGTCGTCTAGGACCACCCCCAGGTTCTTTGCAGAGCGGGAGGCAGCCACCACGGTCCCGTCAACGGTGATGGAGAGGTCAAGTAGCGGGGAGGTTTTGTATGGCATGAAGAGGAGCTCGGTCTTGTCGAGGTTGAGCTTCAGGTGATGGGTAGTCATCCACTCAGAGATGTCGGCCAGACAAGCAGATATCCTCTCCTTCACCTGTTGGGTAGAGGGAGGGAAAGAAAGGAAGAGTTGAGTATCGTCAGCATAACTATGGTATGAGAAGCCATGTGAATTGATTACTGAACCAAGAGACTTTGTATAAATGGAGAACAGCAGAGGACTAAGTACAGATCCCTGCGGGACTCCTGTAGACAGGGGATGGGGTGCAGAAACAGAACCCTTCCAAGAGACTTGGTAGGATCTATCAGTGAGGTACGATACAAACCAGGAGAGGGCAGTCCCAGAAATGCCCATCTCAGAAAGTGTAGAGATCAGGAGTTTGTGGTTGACCGTGTCAAATGCTGCAGACAGGTCAAGTAGAATCAGGACAGAGGAGAGGGATGAGGCTCTAGCATTGGAGAGTGCCTCGGTCACGGCCAGGAGAGCAGTTTCAGTGGAATGTCCGGTTCTGAAGCCGGACTGATGGGGGTCAAGCAGGTTATTCTGGTGGAGAAAAACAGACAGTTTGTTATGTACAGCTCGTTCAAGGGTTTTGGACAGGAAGGGCAAGAGAGATACAGGACGGTAGTTCCTGACATCAGAGGGGTCCAAGCTAGGTTTTTTTAAGAGTGGGGTTACACGGGCAGTCTTAAAAGAATTGCGGCCACCGCTGAGGGTTTCTTTCATCGCCTTTGGTTACAATTATTACAAGGCTGCTGTTGGAAAGCACATTTAGTACATTACTAAAGGCACATGACCCACTCAACGTGTCAATACATTTTTGTGACCTTTTTTTTTTGCATCTTAAAATGATGAAATACGGATTTCAAATGAACGTGGCAAAACAGTTGCTCATGCTGTATACTGTAATTATGCAGTGTAGGGTTTTAAAAAATATATACTGGTGTGAATGTTGATTAAAAGCGTTCCATGAACCATATTGCAACCAAACCTCAACCCCTCCCATGTCCTGAAGTTCTTTGGGCACCACAGGGGTTAAAGGTTAAAGGTCAGAGTGAAGATACTGCCATTGACTCTTCATCTTGAGATTCAGAGCACTCTCTCACACTCGACTGAAAGCCATCACTTCAGGTCCTTATGTCAACCTCCCCGACATAAAACGGCAGTACTGTAACTCCTCCCAGCTTAGTGAACTGGAAATGCCACGGCTCACTTAGGGCTGGACGATGAGTCATGCATCTCAACAATCAACGATTTCTTTTGAGATTATAGTTATAGTATAGTATAGTATAGTTGCACGTTGGAGTTTCCTCTCTTGCAAAAACTAAATGACGCTATTAACTTGCAACTGAGAGCAAGTTGAATAGGGATCCTGGCTGTAGTGACTGGTGTCCCTATTTGATTGCACGGTTCTTGTGTGATGTAATAAAGCTGATTTGCATATAGAATAGGGATCCTGGCTGTAGTGACTGGTGTCCCTGTTTGATTGCACTGTTCTTGTGTGATGTAATAAAGCTGATTTGCATATAGAATAGTGACGGGGGACACTCACCCTGTCAGTCACTTCCTTTCTTTGGGGGTTAAATATTTAACTGCCACACTAAGAATAAAACAAGAGAAGAATAGGCTGTTTCTGAGGGCACCATCGTCAAATCAATCAAAGCAATTAGCAAGGAATGCGTCAGGTTTTAAAAAGCTCTTCTCCTGACAGTATGAAAAGGCTTTTCTCCTTTCTGCTTGGGCAGGCTGAATGACGTGTCACCACTCATGACTGAGGCATGTTTCTCTCTGTCCATTTTTGAGTCAAACGGCAGCAAAGCCTAAAATAAATTATTCTCAATGTACTTTGACAGATCCTGAAAATGTTTTTTTTACATTTCAATTATTTCATCAGTTGGTAAAAAATAAAAATGTATAATTTAATGAATAAATAGTGGTTACTTTCTCTTTCTAGCTTGTATTAATGCAGGTAATATGGGGTGCGTGCATCCATTCAGATAAAGAGCAAAATTGGGGTGTCCCGGGTGAAGGTTGGGAATGCTATGTACCCATACGGAATGTCATTGGAATGCCAGCGTTCCAGAGTTTCCCGTTTTATTATCAGAAGCCCTCCGGTTTTATCTGCCTTGCTCTGGGAGAGAATATGGGCTCCCAAGCTGTCTGTCTCTCTGTCTCTCTGCCTGTGTCTGTCTGTCAGGGCAAGCCCAGACATGCCACGGGATGGGTGGGTTAAGCTCCGCCCCTTGAACGGTTGCCATGGCTCCGCTGCTGCGGCTCAGGCTGAAGAGCCCATTTGATTTGCTAATGTGCCATAATTAGACGCTCCGCTGATGCGCCTGTAACCATGATAACAGTAATAATAACCATAATAATAGCTTTATTTGTGTAGCGCCGTTCATACATCAATGCAGCCTCACATGATTTACACACAAATTATTAAAAAGGGAAAAGGAAGATAAACAAAGCAAGCAAACGTGTGAAATCAGACAATAAACCATAACTATAAATCATAGCCATAACTATAAACCATAACTATAAACCATAACTATAAACCATAACCATAAACTATAACCCATAACTATAAACCATAACCGTAAACCATAACTATAAACCATAACTATAGACCATAGCCATAAACCATAACTATAAACCATAACCATAAGCCATAACCATAAACCATAACTATAAACCATAACCATAAACCATAAGCCATAGGATATAATGATGAAAATATATAAGGCTGATAATTAATAAAGAGTCATTAAAAATAATAATTTTTAAAAAAAGTAAAACAATGTGAGAAAAATGGGTTTAACAGTGAGCTGTGTAAACGCTGATGTGTGTGTGTGAAATACTGCCAGCCACAGACACCCGAGCCATCCTGCTGAAAGAATAGCAGACTTTTCATATCTCCTTCCATTTGTCAAACACCTGAATATCTTCTTTCTGACAGCGAGGAGATTATAACCCTGAAACATCTTTATCCTGCCAAATCTCTGAAGGTGTCCTCCCCACACAGGAAACCTACAGGATCATACAGGGTGTCCCCACACAGCACAGGAAACCCAAAGATCATACAGGGTGTCCCCACACAGCACATAAAACCCAAAGATCATACAGGGTGTCCCCACATAGCACATAAAACCCAAAGATCATACAGGGTGTCCCCACATAGCACAGGAAACCTACAGGATCATACAGGGTGTCCCCACATAGCACAGGAAACCTACAGGATCATACAGGGTGTCCCCACATAGCACATATAACCCAAAGGCTTGTATATGATACGTGAATATCCCAGTTCTGATATTAGACTGATTTTATGTCTGAAACATCCTTACTGTTGCTAATATACAGTTTGATTACGCTTTACAGGGCTGTGGTGTATTGCGCTCTGTAGGGGCCCACAGTAATAATAACACTGTTATTGGAAAACAAATGGCGGGATTTCTTGTTTTATTTTGACGATGTAGATAAATGCACCAGAAGCAGGTTGGCGCTGTTCCTATCCATTGTGAAAATCCTGTGTTTGAACAGGGGACACTCACCACTCACAGAAACACACGTAATTAGCCTAATTACTGGCCGTCAGTTCCGGAAATTAACTGTCAGTTCCAATTCCGAAGTGGTCACCGGAGCGGAATGCAGATGGGAGCGCCGGGTTTGTAGTAGAACCCACAGCGGAACGGATCGGAAATTAGAAGGAGGTAAACAAAGGAATGGAGT
This sequence comes from Ilyophis sp. 1 JC-2022, assembly GCA_022702515.1. Classification (NCBI taxonomy): domain Eukaryota; kingdom Metazoa; phylum Chordata; class Actinopteri; order Anguilliformes; family Synaphobranchidae; genus Ilyophis; species Ilyophis sp. 1 JC-2022. The sequence continues at coordinate 79,221,745 of CM040405.1, forward strand.
GTGTTTTTGAGAGGGAATGGAGCGTGTTTTTGAGAGGGGATGGAGCGTGTTTTTGAGAGGGAATGGAGCGTGTTTTTGAGAGGGAATGGAGCGTGTTTTTGAGAGAGAATGGGGAGTGTTTTTGAGAGGGGATGGAGAGTGTTTTTGAGAGGGAATGGAGCGTGTTTTTGAGAGGGAATGGAGCGTGTTTTTGAGTGGGAATGGAGCGTGTTTTTGAGAGGGAATGGAGCGTGTTTTTGAGAGGGAATGGAGAGTGTTTTTGAGAGGGGATGAGCAGTGTTTTTTTGAGAGGGGATGGGGAGTGTTTTTGAGAGGCAATGAAGAGTGTTTTTGAGAGGGGATGGAGCGTGTTTTTGAGAGGGAATGGAGCGTGTTTTTGAGAGGGAATGGAGCGTGTTTTTGAGAGGGAATGGAGCGTGTTTTTGAGAGGGAATGGAGCGTGTTTTTGAGAGAGAATGGGAGTGTTTTTGAGAGGGGATGGAGCGTGTTTTTGAGAGGGAATGGAGCGTGTTTTTGAGAGGGAATGGAGCGTGTTTTTGAGAGGGAATGGAGCGTGTTTTTGAGAGGGAATGGAGCGTGTTTTTGAGAGGGAATGGAGCGTGTTTTTGAGAGGGAATGGAGCGTGTTTTTGAGAGGGAATGGAGAGTGTTTTTGAGAGGGAATGGAGAGTGTTTTTGAGAGGGAATGGAGAGTGTTTTTGAGAGGGAATGGAGAGTGTTTTTGAGAGGGAATGAAGAGTGTTTTTGAGAGGGGATGGAGCGTGTTTTTGAGAGGGAATGGAGCGTGTTTTTGAGAGGGAATGGAGCGTGTTTTTGAGAGGGAATGGAGCGTGTTTTTGAGAGAGAATGGGAGTGTTTTTGAGAGGGGATGGAGCGTGTTTTTGAGAGGGAATGGAGCGTGTTTTTGAGAGGGAATGGAGCGTGTTTTTGAGAGGGAATGGAGCGTGTTTTTGAGAGGGAATGGAGCGTGTTTTTGAGAGGGAATGGAGCGTGTTTTTGAGAGGGAATGGAGCGTGTTTTTGAGAGGGAATGGAGCGTGTTTTTGAGAGGGAATGGAGAGTGTTTTTGAGAGGGAATGGAGAGTGTTTTTGAGAGGGGATGAGGAGTGTTTTTTTGAGAGGGGATGGGGAGTGTTTTTGAGAGGCAATGAAGAGTGTTTTTGAGAGGCAATGAAGAGTGTTTTTGAGAGGGAATGGAGAGTGTTTTTGAGAGGGAATGGAGAGTGTTTTTGAGAGGGAATGGGGAGTGTTTTTGAGAGGGAATGGAGCGTGTTTTTGAGAGGGAATGGAGCGTGTTTTTGAGAGGGAATGGAGCGTGTTTTTGAGAGGGAATGGAGCGTGTTTTTGAGAGGGAATGGAGCGTGTTTTTGAGAGGGAATGGAGCGTGTTTTTGAGAGGGAATGGAGCGTGTTTTTGAGAGGGAATGGAGCGTGTTTTTGAGAGGGAATGGAGCGTGTTTTTGAGAGGGAATGGAGAGTGTTTTTGAGAGGGAATGGAGAGTGTTTTTGAGAGGGAATGGAGAGTGTTTTTGAGAGGGAATGAAGAGTGTTTTTGAGAGGGGATGGAGTGTGTTTTTGAGAGGGAATGGAGCGTGTTTTTGAGAGGGAATGGAGCGTGTTTTTGAGAGGGAATGGAGCGTGTTTTTGAGAGAGAATGGGAGTGTTTTTGAGAGGGGATGGAGTGTGTTTTTGAGAGGGAATGGAGCGTGTTTTTGAGAGGGAATGGAGCGTGTTTTTGAGAGGGAATGGAGCGTGTTTTTGAGAGGGAATGGAGCGTGTTTTTGAGAGGGAATGGAGCGTGTTTTTGAGAGGGAATGGAGCGTGTTTTTGAGAGGGAATGGAGAGTGTTTTTGAGAGGGAATGGAGAGTGTTTTTGAGAGGGGATGAGGAGTGTTTTTTTGAGAGGGGATGGGGAGTGTTTTTGAGAGGCAATGAAGAGTGTTTTTGAGAGGCAATGAAGAGTGTTTTTGGGAGGGAATGGAGAGTGTTTTTGAGAGGGAATGGAGAGTGTTTTTGAGAGGGAATGGGGAGTGTTTTTGAGAGGGAATGAGGAGTGTTTTTGAGAGGGAATGGAGCGTGTTTTTGAGAGGGTATGGAGCGTGTTTTTGAGAGGGAATGAGGAGTGTTTTTGAGAGGGAATGGAGAGTGTTTTTGAGAGGGTATGGGGAGTGTTTTTGAGAGGGAATGGAGAGTGTTTTTGAGAGGGTATGGGGAGTGTTTTTGAGAGGGAATGGAGAGTGTTTTTGAGAGGGAATGGAGAGTGTTTTTGAGAGGGGATGGGGAGTGTTTTTGAGAGGGGATGGAGAGTGTTTTTGAGAGGGAATGGAGAGTGTTTTTGAGAGGGAATGGAGAGTGTTTTTGAGAGGGGATGGAGAGTGTTTTTGAGAGGGGATGGAGAGTGTTTTTAAGAGGGAATGGAGAGTGTTTTTGAGAGGGTATGGGGAGTGTTTTTGAGAGGGAATGAGGAGTGTTTTTGAGAGGGAATGAGGAGTGTTTTTGAGAGGGAATGAGGAGTGTTTTTGAGAGGGAATGAGGAGTGTTTTTGAGAGGGAATGGAGAGTGTTTTTGAGAGGGAATGAGGAGTGTTTTTGAGAGGGAATGGAGAGTGTTTTTGAGAGGAAATGAGGAGTGTTTTTGAGAGGGAATGAGGAGTGTTTTTGAGAGGGTATGGGGAGTGTTTTTGAGAGGGAATGAAGAGTGTTTTTGAGAGGGAATGAGGAGTGTTTTTAGAAGCAGGCTGGAATGTTCTTGAATGCCTCCATCATATAAGCGGGTGCCTTACTTCCCGGGTTTTGAAACGCTGGTGTGTTTATCATTGCTCCTCAGGGTTTATCATTGCTCCTCCTCTGATTTTATAAAAATGCGTGGGTTGTGTAAGATGGTTTATACGGTATATCAATGGGTGTATTGAAGCGATATAGAGAAGAGGTGTTGAAACCTGGTGATATTCCCTGGGCCACTGACCCATGCCAAATAAGCCCATTGTTGGTACAGATGCTGGCCTTGTGTAGTGTGTTAGCTCAGATCTGAGGAAAACCATAGAAGAAGAGACATGAGGAAACCCTGAGCCCTAAACTACAGAGTAGGCCCGACCGCTCACCTTAGTCTGGGCAGCGAGAAGATCTCAGCGTCGCAAGCCATTACAGCGCTGTTGCATTCCGCATGTAATGCGCGGAAAACAACGCAGTATTGCAGAGAGTTGGCTGGCCTCCAGCGTGTGCGTGCGTACCTCCTCGGCTCTGCCTCCACTGCGGGAAAGTGCTTTTGCGCTTGGCTGAAGTCATGTGACCGACGAGGCAGTGTTCCGTGACACGCAGCCTGAAGGCCAGAGATGTGCGTCTCTGAAAAGCCAGCGGACGAGCCCTTAGATCGCTGCTGTATACCTATAATATACCTATTGCTGTTAGTCTATGCAAAGTGTGAATGCAGGCTGCCGGTTTTCACCTACAGATCTGAAATATGCCAGTTTCACATAATTCTCAGCCCCTGTGAGTTCAGAATTATGGAATTATTGTACTGTTCGCTAAATCTCCCCCAATGAAAGTCAGTTCAATGAACATTTTACGATAGTTTTGAACATTTTAAGGGACAGTCTTGTTCAGATCTGCAGTGTAATGTCGTGTGTGCTGATTGTTTCTCTGAATTTTAAACACACTTGTTTAGTGTGCCCTGTGGGCCCTTCACTCGTCTCTCTTGAGCCTTATTTTCATGGCTTTTCAACTTTGCATTGAATGCTCTCGTGAGTATGAAACCTGCAGCGTGGAACGCATTCGTGAGCGAGTGGGAGAGAGTCCGCCCCACACATGCGTTTCAGCATTCGTGTTTCTCCCCGGGCTCTTGTCCTGCTGCCAAAGTTTCTTAAAATAAAATCACATTCAATTTTAATCACCCTCATTCTCACATCACAGAGAATTCACTCACCAAATGCACATCAGTGTCTGTTATGATTCACTTTCTAACTGGGAAGACAGAACAGAACATGATAATAGCAGTTCTTCCCAAAGGCTCAGATGGCATGTACCAGAACAGTTTTCTATAGGTGAACTGATTAGTAGGTGAATTGGTTAGAAGGTGAATTGGTTAGTAGGTGAATTGGTTAGTAGGTGAATTGGTTAGGAGGTGAATTGGTTAGGAGGTGAATTGGTTAGGAGGTGAATTGGTTAGGAGGTGAACTGATTAGTAGGTGAATTGGTTAGTAGGTGAATTGATTAGTAGGTGAATTGATTAGTAGGTGAATTGGTTAGTAGGTAAATTGGTTAGTAGGTGAATTGGTTAGGAGGTAAATTGGTTAGTAGGTGAATTGGTTAGTAGGTGAATTGGTTAGTAGGTAAATTGGTCAGTAGGTGAATTGGTTAGTAGGTGAATTGGTTAGTAGGTTAATTGGTCAGTAGGTGAATTGGTCAGTAGGTGAATTGGTTAGTAGGTGAATTGGTTAGTAGGTTAATTGGTCAGTAGGTGGATTGGTCAGTAGGTGGATTGGTCAGTAGGTGAATTGGTCAGTAGGTGAATTGGTCAGTAGGTGAATTGGTCAGTAGGTGAATTGGTCAGTAGGTGAATTGGTTAGGAGGTGAATTGGTTAGGAGGTGAATTGGTTAGTAGGTGAATTGGTTAGTTTTGGGAGGAGTCCGGCTATGGGGTCGGTAGTTAAATAAGGGCATTAACAGTAACAGTGAGGTGAAGCGGAGTCTATCAGAGCAAGTGAGCAGAGTGGTTGGGCAGATTCTGGGGTGTTAAACATTTCAATAAGGGGTACCTCACATCAGGATGTGAAACTGAGGTGCACAAACCCCCCCTCAGCAGAGGATGGAATGACACCATTGGGGCGGCTCTCTGTAGACCCCCAGTGGGTTCTAAGGAGAACCTAACGCTGGAGAACCCAGCGCTGGAGACGGTCCGTGTGGCAGGAATGAGTCATGAACATGGGTCACAAAGTCAAGGACGAACAGTGACTCCATATCCCAGAATCCTCTGAACGAGAGAGTGCTGTGTGTGCAAGTCTGCAACCTTGCTAGAGAGAGCAGGAAGGGCAAGATTACGGCAGAAAAAAAGATTCAATAAATCAGAAAACAGATGTGTGATCCTTGGGAATGAGTATTTATAGAAAGACTTCCAGAGGATTCTGGGATATGGAGTCACTGTTCGTCACCTTCTGCTTCTTAGCTGTGTACAAGTCAGACCTCGTTCTTCTCCAAATTCTGTTTGGTTCTGATACACATTTACATCCAGCCATTTCAGTAGAAGCTTTTATCCAGAGCGTCTTACAGTTGAATTATTAATTAATTATTCTTACATACAATACATTTAATACAGTTGGGTGTATACCGAAGCAATTTAGTTTGAGTTAGTTTAACCTTTAGTTTAACCATCCCATTTGAATCAGTTATTTGTGTGCAATTAATCTCTGCCAGAATATCTCCAAGCACCCACACTGTCCTTGTCCCCATTTTGTCAAGAATAATATGTTTTAAATTAAAATTTTATTTTTAAACTGTATGATGAAAAAGGAGAATTGTTGTAATTCTAAATAAATGGCTCAGTATAATGTGTTCCTCCATTGTCACGGTTACCCACGGCTGTTGTGACATCACAGTGATCACATCCAATAAATCCTCCACAAATTTCAAACGGCAGTTGGTGTGTCAGCTTATATAGACACACATTGATCAATACTGTATTTAAATCAAAATCGCTAATAACACGGTAGTATATTCTTCTGGCATCGCTGACTAGCTGAAAGATTTGGCGTTTACAGTTTATTTGTTTCTCAGAATTAAGAGTTAAATGTGAATGACTCTTTTCCCCTTAAAGTGTTGCTCAAGTGAAGTTGCTAAATTCCTCGGTGTCATGAGCGTTGTGCAAGACTGAGACCCGCAGCCTGTCCTCCGCAGCGCTGAGCTCAACGAGCCGGAAGGAGGAGGCTTTTAAGGTTAGCCTAACTGAGATTAGAGCACTATATTTACAGTTTCCTCAACAAGACACAACAGGAGTATAGGAGCTTCACCTTTTTCACGGGTTGCAAAAGTCATGCGTCTGTGGGCGCGGCTTCCAAAGAAGTTTCTCTGGTCACATCAGTCAGCACTTGAGTAGTGTTTTTAGCAGTGATCAAACAGAAAGTGTGGGAAGTACAGATGGCATATTTGATTAATACACTGGGCATCTAAAGAGAGTCATGCGTGTTTTGTGATCTTTATGGTTGAAGGATGTTGCACAACAAAGTGTTCATATCATGGTTATGGTGTGAATTTGAATTACATTTGACTGTGTTCTGGTGGTCAGTTGGTGGAAGTGATGATATTGACACTGGTGTTGCCTTATCTAACGTGCTCAGTTAATACAGTTAATATGTTTCACTACGCTCCGATGAAACTGAACAAGCAGAAACTGTAATAAGATAAAGGTAACATGCACCATTGTGGTGGAGATTCCGTTTCATTGGCTCCAGTCATTGAGTCCATCTCTGTGATTGGCCAATGCCGTCAGAGAGTTCAGAGGGTGATGTGTTTGTGCGGAATTAAGCCAACGCCCAACCCTCTGAATAGTGGATTCTTGTTGCTATGGTCACCGTGTGTTTGGCCACACCTGTAAGGGCTGATTCATGTTCTGATTCCTGAAATGACATCAGAGGACCGTGTAACCGGAACCTTCTGTACAGAGGCAGAGATTTAAAGAGGGAATTTTAACCCTTAGGTCAACTGAGAACTCAAAATGATCCTTTGCAGTGAAAACCTTGCCAATCACAGTGGATGCTAGGGATTGTGTCGCCAGTCAGATGTAGGGGGCAGGGGGTGATTAGGTAGGCAGATTTTTTGGGGGGGAATTTGACCAGGACACAAGGAATCTTTAATGCCCACAGTGAGTCAGAACCTTGGCTTAATAGCCCCTGTTAGAACAGCGCCTCCTACAGCACAGTACTGGATCAATACATTTCTATTGGTTCCAGATAGACAAATGGAACAGTGTCCCCACCGGCCCGCCCACCAGCACCCAGCAGCAACTTACTTTCCCTAGCAGACCACGGCAGGCCTTGGATGTGACTTTCTGAAGTTTTGCACTCATGAGATCAGTAATTAAACCAGTGCAGCCCGAGGCATCATTCCCTGTAAGAAATCTGCCAACCACATCTGAGGTTATTCTGCAGGGGCTCTTGCACAGAAACGTGTCGGGTAGGCGCAGATATGACGTCTAACCTTAATAAAAATGACTGCATTGTTATCCATGGGCGATGATGTACTTATTCAACAAGTTCAGTCAGCCGATTGCGTTTCATCATCATCCTGAGAGACACTTTTATCCTGGGTGACCTGGCTGCAGATTTTAACTACAGATTTGCTAACATAGCTGGAGATTAAAGATCAAGTGATGTAGTTCAGGCTCTTAAAGATCTGCAGTGATGTTGGGAAAGTACACCTTAAAGGCAAATACATTTTCACTTCCAAATAATAGGTTTAGATAAACTGGACTTGTTTGATGTAAATTGAAGCTGTATCGATATACCCCATTGGACCCCGCAGAGTGGAGCCGTTTTTTGGGCAAGCAGATCTTGAAAAAGAAAGATGTTAGAACATTATTATTACCAATCCGCATGGTGGAAATAGTTCTTAAAAATAGGGTCCTAGTTGCAAAAAAATATGTAATTACCCTGATGGAAGCACACCTGAGCCTTTGATAGCTACACCTGTGAAGAGCTTTTTTCTCTTTCCTTACCTGTCGAAGCTGCTGTTGATCTAATGAAACCCAGGACAATGTAATACTCATATCGCTGAGCTGGCTGACCGCAGGGGTCAGGATCCAGTCACACTACCTGTGCACCTGTGTTTCAGGTGACTCTACCTGTATCCGGTTCCTTCTCTGGAGCTGTGGCCTCAAACCGAACCCGGCTGTGTGTTTCTGCATTTCCTGTTAGGAGAGGTAAGGGCTCTCACAGGTGGGCTGTTAGGAGAGGTAAGGGCTCTCACAGGTGGGCTGTTAGGAGAGGTAAGGGCTCTCACAGGTGGGCTGTTAGGAGAGGTAAGGGCTCTCACAGGTGGGCTGTTAGGAGAGGTAAGGGCTCTCACAGGTGGGCTGTTAGGAGAGGTAAGGGCTCTCACAGGTGGGCTATTAGGAGAGGTAAGGGCTCTCACAGGTGGGCTGTTAGGAGAGGTAAGGGCTCTCACAGGTGGGCTGTTAGGAGAGGTAAGGGCTCTCACAGGTGGGCTGTTGTTAAAATATAGAAGCTAGGGTGTTCTCGTGGCGTAGCCTGTAGAGCACTGTCCACATGCTCATTGTGAGCCGTGATGTTGGCGCTTTGAATCCGACCGTGCGACCTTTGTGGCATGTCTCTCCCTCTCTCTCTCTCCCATTCTTCCTGTCTCTCTACACTGTGCTGATCTGTGTTGCATGTCTCTCTCTCTCTCTCTCTCTCTACACTGTGCTGTCCAATAAAGCTGAGCGGAGACTGATGTTAACACCAAGCAGCTGAGGTTTTGGGCACAAACCCACTGGATCTTCCAGCCCTACCAGGCTGGGCTGTGTGTGGAAGCACAGCCACCAATGGATGGTGTTTCTCTCAGGGCAGGCCATTAGAGCAATCCCCAGCCATTCGAGCAATCCCCAGCCATTTATCCATATGTGTCTGTAGAGTAATGAAGGATTGAGGATGGCTTTAATTGGATCTGAAGTAAGGAAGCCAAGGGGCTAAAGTCTTATGGCACAGCCAATGAGATGCTGTGGAGGCAGATAGCCAATGAGATGCTGTGGTGGCAGACAGCCAATGAGATGCTGTGGTGGCAGACAGCCAATGAGATGCTGTGGTGGCAGACAGCCAATGAGATGCTGTGGAGGCAGACAGCCAATGAGATGCTGTGGAGGCAGACAGCCAATGAGATGCTGTGGAGGCAGACAGCCAATGAGATGCTGTGGAGGCAGACAGCCAATGAGATGCTCTGGAGGCAGACAGCCAACGAGACGCTGTGGAGGCAGACAGCCTATTGGTTTAAAGGCTAAACTGATCCTATATCAGGGTAAATATTCATACAGCATCTCATTGTGGGAGAGCTGATCTAGGATCAGTTTCTTCTGTCCTTATTCTAACCTTATCCATTATGAGCTAAAGGGCAGAACTGATCCCAGATCAGCATTGCTAGTTTGAAATGCTTTATGGCCCTGGTCCTGCTCAGCTTGTCCATGTAGCAGTGTGTCTGTGTATCAGGTCACACACACCGTGTGTAGCACAGAGACGTGATTGGTTGCCTCCCAGTGACAGTCATTCCGTATGGGGCCCACAACCCCCTGGTTTCAGACGCACCTTTCGGCTCTTCGGTTTTTAAAACGGCGGTACAGCAGCGAGGTTCAGGAGCCTTTCTCCCAGCACGTTCCCATACTTTACGGTGCATGATTGACAGCTTTATCTTAAAAAAAAAAAACATCCTATATTTACGTCTATTATTGTATTTCAACATAACAGTGTCGGTGGTGCAGTGGTTAGCACTGTCGCCTTACAGCAAGAAGGTACCGAGTTTGAATCCCGGCCGAGGGCCTTTCTGTGTGGAGTTTGCATGTTCTCCCCGTGTCAGCGTGGGTTTCCTCCGGGTACTCTGGTTTCCTCCCACAGTCCAAAAACATGCAGGTTAGGCTAATTGGAGACTCTAAATTGCCCATAGGTATGAATGAGTGAGTGAATGGTGTGAGTGCTCTGTGATGGATTGGCGGCCTGTCCAGGGTGTATTCCTGCCTCTCGCCAAATGCATGCTGGGATAGGCTCCAGCACCCCCCGTGACCCTGAATAGGAATAAGCGGGTTGATGGATGATGATGATGATGATGATAACAGTGTGTGGCATCCTGCATAGAAATGCATTCTGGGATTGTGTTTTAGAATAATTTGAACATTAACCCCAGAGACCAAGTGGAACCTTCCAGACTCACATAAATTGCCATTACAGACCTTTACTAAATTTTTCTCTCAGAACTATCCTTGGTTCCTTTCATATGGTTATAGGACTCTGAGATGGACATGGCTTGTGGCCGAAGAAGAAATAGCATTTCTTGATCTTTTGTGTGTTTTAAGTGGGGGAAAAATTCATCAAGTAATTTAATTGATTTAGGAATTAAGGTTGAAATACGGCACCTGGCTTATTTTAGGGGAAAAAGAAACTTCTCCCGTCTGTTCCATTGTTCAAACTAATGCTGCAAAAAAATAAAATAAACTGCTGTTTATATTTACATAAATACATAAAAGTGTATTTTTTTAGTGATAGTCACAGCTGTGTATTACTTTAGCCCTGTATTTAAATCCTTTAATACACACAGGAGAACAGAGCCTTAACGTGCCTTTAACGTGCATGAAACTGCAGCCTGTATGGGCTCTCTCTCAGCAAAGCACCTGTCCATATTTACCAAGCTGCTGTGCCTGTGTTTAGTGTGTGTTTGCATAGGTGTGTGTGTGTGTGTGTGTGGGGGGGGGTTCTTCCTTCTTGGCCCTGCCCCTTTAAATCCTGGCAGCGTATAACTAATTGTCACAAATCTCACATAGATCGGTACAGTAATCCTTTGGTAATTACTGTTGAGCCCTGTTCGTATGAACTGTTAACAACCCCCACCTTTTAAAGATGGACACAATGTGTGGCATGGTGCTTATGTGTGTGTGTGTGTGTGTGTGTGTGCGCATATATGTGTGCATGCGTCTGAGTGTGAAGGAGGATTATGCAGTAATTTATTTCGAAACAGGAGTGTTGTTTCCATGGTAACCTCGGGGTAGGAGGTCATCCTGAACTCAATTTCCCTGCCCCCCCTAAGAGCTCCATACTAGAGGGGTTACTGCCAAGAGCTCAGTCTGGTATCTGTTAAGGCTCTGTTCCAGTGTGTGGATGGGCCCCACGGTCTGGTATCTGTTAAGGCTCTGTTCCAGTGTGTGGATGGGCCCCACACTCTGGTATCTGTTAAGGCTCTGTTCCAGTGTGTGGATGGGCCCCATGGTCTGGTGTCTGTTAAGGCTCTGTTCCAGTGTGTGGATGGGCCCCATGGTCTGGTATCTGTTAAGGCTCTGTTCCAGTGTGTGGATGGGCCCCATGGTCTGGTATCTGTTAAGGCTCTGTTCCAGTGTGTGGATGGGGTCCACGGTCTGGTATCTGTTAAGGCTCTGTTCCAGTGTGTGGATGGGCCCCATGGTCTGGTATATGTTAAGGCTCTGTTCCAGTGTGTGGATGGGCCCCATGGTCTGGTGTCTGTTAAGGCTCTGTTCCAGTGTGTGGATGGGCCCCATGGTCTGGTATCTGTTAAGGCTCTGTTCCAGTGTGAGGATGGACCCCACGGTCTGGTGTCTGTTAAGGCTCTGTTCCAGTGTGTGGATGGGCCCCATGGTCTGGTATCTGTTAAGGCTCTGTTCCAGTGTGTGGATGGGCCCCATGGTCTGGTATCTGTTAAGGCTCTGTTCCAGTGTGAGGATGGACCCCACGGTCTGGTGTCTGATAAGGCTCTGTTCCAGTGTGTGGATGGGCCCCACGGTCTGGTATCTGTTAAGGCTCTGTTCCAGTGTGTGGATGGGCCCCACGGTCTGGTATCTGTTAAGGCTCTGTTCCAGTGTGTGGATGGGCCCCATGGTCTGGTATCTGTTAAGGCTCTGTTCCAGTGTGTGGATGGGCCCCATGGTCTGGTATCTGTTAAGGCTCTGTTCCAGTGTGTGGATGGGCCCCATGGTCTGGTATCTGTTAAGGCTCTGTTCCAGTGTGTGGATGGGCCCCATGGTCTGGTATCTGTTAAGGCTCTGTTCCAGTGTGTGGATGGGCCCCATGGTCTGGTATATGTTAAGGCTCTGTTCCAGTGTGTGGATGGGCCCCATGGTCTGGTGTCTGTTAAGGCTCTGTTCCAGTGTGTGGATGGGCCCCATGGTCTGGTATCTGTTAAGGCTCTGTTCCAGTGTGAGGATGGACCCCACGGTCTGGTGTCTGTTAAGGCTCTGTTCCAGTGTGTGGATGGGCCCCATGGTCTGGTATCTGTTAAGGCTCTGTTCCAGTGTGTGGATGGGCCCCATGGTCTGGTATCTGTTAAGGTTCTGTTCCAGTGTGTGGATGGGCCCCATGGTCTGGTATCTGTTAAGGCTCTGTTCCAGTGTGTGGATGGGCCCCATGGTCTGGTATCTGTTAAGGCTCTGTTCCAGTGTGTGGATGGGCCCCATGGTCTGATATCTGTTAAGGCTCTGTTCCAGTGTGTGGATGGGCCCCATGGTCTGGTATCTGTTAAGGCTCTGTTCCAGTGTGTGGATGGGCCCCATGGTCTGGTATCTGTTAAGGCTCTGTTCCAGTGTGTGGATGGGCCCCATGGTCTGGTATCTGTTAAGGCTCTGTTCCAGTGTGTGGATGGGCCCCATGGTCTGGTATCTGTTAGGGCTCTGTTCCAGTGTGTGGATGGGCCCCATGGTCTGGTATCTGTTAAGGCTCTGTTCCAGTGTGTGGATGGGCCCCATGGTCTGGTATCTGTTAAGGCTCTGCTAATTAATTAAAAGCTCAGCAGAACAGACTGTCTGCCAGACATACCAGCTTTAAAAAATTAAGCACAAATTACAAAACATCTGCTTGGAACATTAATCCAAACTCACCTCACCTGTGATTTTTTTCTCGACTCCTTTATCTTCTGGAAGTTTGAATAGAGAGCTGCGTGTTGAAAATATTGATTAAATCTCAACCATTTCAGATTTGTGGCCGTGTTGTGTTTTGTTTTGTGCCCTTTGGAGTGGAAGGTTAAAGGTTAACAGGAGATTCTGTGCTCTGTTTGTTTACAGTACTGGATCAACGAGTTCACCACGTCCCTCGGCATCGGGGTCTTCCACTCAGGCATCGAGGTCTACGGCAGAGGTAACGCTCACCGCTATAATTACAGCACTCAAACTGTGTGACTCAACTTTGGCATTACGTCATTTTCAGTCACTTGGTTACAGTGTCACCCACCTGAATGAGACCGACACAGAGCTTTTAAAGTGCTAATGACCTTAACATTGGGCTGATCATCGAGCTCATGAGGATTTGGCATAGGGCTAATCATAGTGCTAATGACATAGCATAGGGCTAATCATAGTGCTAATGACATAGCAAAGAGCTAATCATAGTGCTAATAACACTGCAAAGAGCTAATCATAGTGCTAATGACATAGCATAGTGCTAATGACATAGCAAAGAGCTAATCATAGTGCTAATAACACTGCAAAGAGCTAATCATCGTGCTAATAACACTGCAAAGAGCTAATCATAGTGCTAATAACACTGCAAAGAGCTAATCATAGTGCTAATAACACTGCAAAGAGCTAATCATAGTGCTAATGATATTGCATAGAGCTAATTATTATGCTAATGACATAGCACAGGGCTAATCACTAGTGTGCTCGCTCGTTAACCCTGTAGAATAGAGAGTGCTCGCTCGTTAACCCTGTAGAATAGAGAGTGCTCGCTCGTTAACCCTGTAGAATAGAGTACACGCTCGTTAACCCTGTAGAATAGAGTGCTCGCTCGTTAACCAGGTAGAATAGAGAGTGCTCGCTCGTTAACCATGTAGAATAGAGAGTGCTCGCTCGTTAACCATGTAGAATAGAGAGTGCTCGCTCGTTAACCATGTAGAATAGAGAGTGCTCGCTCGTTAACCATGTAGAATAGAGTGCTCGCTCGTTAACCCTGTAGAATAGAGAGCTCGCTCGTTAACCCTGTAGAATAGAGAGCTCGCTCGTTAACCCTGTAGAATAGAGTGCTCGCTCGTTAACCCTGTAGAATAGAGTGCTCGCTCGTTAACCCTGTAGAATAGAGTGCTCGCTCGTTAACCCTGTAGAATAGAGAGTGCTCGCTCGTTAACCATGTAGAATAGAGAGTGCTCGCTCGTTAACCATGTAGAATAGAGAGTGCTCGCTCGTTAACCCAGTAGAATAGAGAGTGCACGCTCGTTAACCCTGTAGAATAGAGAGTGCTCGCTCGTTAACCCTGTAGAATAGAGTGCTCGCTCGTTAACCATGTAGAATAGAGTGCTCGCTCGTTAACCATGTAGAATAGAGAGTGCTCGCTCGTTAACCCTGTAGAATAGAGAGTGCTCGCTCGTTAACCATGTAGAATAGAGAGTGCACGCTCGTTAACCCTGTAGAATAGAGAGTGCTCGCTCGTTAACCCTGTAGAATAGAGAGCACTCACTCGTTAACCTTGTTTCTAATGAGCTACTTCAGGAAAAACTGAGAATCCCAGTAACAGATGGTGGGGATTAAATCATCATTATAGTCCAGTTTAATAATGGACCGAGCAGTCAGTTACAGCAGCAGGTATGATTGAGATTGTGCATGAACAGGTGTGTGTGTGTGTGTGTGTGTGTATATGCCTGTGTGTGTGTGTTAGGTGCCTGTCTATCAAAAAATATATATTTTCAACAACATGGTTTTAGAAGAGAAGTTTGGTACAGTGTGAAGTCCTGAGTTTTAGCATGTCTGGTGTGTAGATTTATTAAACCTGTAATAACTGTAATAATTAATAAATGATACCTTTCAGATTTTTTTTTTTTTGATGTATTTAAAGTACATGCTATTCAGTATACACATAACATGTTTCACTTTGCCATATAAACCTCCTGGGATCCGGGAGAAAAAAAAAGAAAGTATTTAAATAAAAACATTTTGATGTTAAAAAATGTTAATTTGACATTGTGCCCTGACAGAGTTTGCATATGGAGGACATCCGTACCCATTCCCAGGGATATTTGAGATCTCACCCGGCGAGGCCATGGAGCTCGGAGAAACTTTCAAATTCAAGTGAGTGCTACAAACCCCAAGGAGCTGCGCATATTCTTTCAACGGTTCGATAGGAAAATGTGAGGGATGGTGCTCAGTGCCTCAGAGCTCAGGGTGGGGCGACATCACCGCAGAATGGTGCCGCCCGTTTCCATGGAGACGGTTACCGAGGCGCATGGATGGATCCACCTCACTCGCACACATTAGACCAGACTCTGACTTCCTGTCCTTTTGGCTTGATGTGATGGCCCAGCTGTTACTCTGATCATGTGACACAAGAGTGGTGTGCCGGGTTCCCACAGTCTGAGCATTGACATCTGACCTGTCTCTCACTCTCCACCCGTCTCTCCCTCTCTCCGCCTGTCTCTCTCTCTTTCCACCTGTCTCTCTCTCTCTCTCTCCACCTGTCTCTCCCTCTCTCTGCCTGTCTCTCTCTCTTTCCACCTGTCTCTCCCTCTCTCTGCCTGTCTCTCTCTCTTTCCACCTGTCTCTCTCTCTCTCCACCCGTCTCTCCCTCTCTCTGCCTGTCTCTCCCTCTCCGCCCATCTCTCCCTCTTTCCGCCTGTCTCTCTCTCTTTCTCTCTCTCTCAGGGAATCCATTGTCCTGGGCAGCACAGATTTCATGGAGGAGGATGTGGAGCGTATTGTAGAGGAGCTGGGGAAACAGTACAAGGGGAACGCCTACCACCTCATGCACAAAAACTGCAACCATTTCTCCTCCGCTCTCTCTGAGGTAAGTGTAAACTTCTACCCTCACTCTCCTAGTTAAGTGTACACTTCTCCTCTGCCATTTTTGAGGTAAGTGTACACTTCTACTCACTCTCTGAGGTAAGTGTACACTTCTCCTCTGCTCTCTCTGAGGTAAGTGTACACTTCTACCCTCACTCTCTGAGGTAAGTGTATACTTTTACCCTCACTCTCAGAGGTAAGTGTACACTACGCTGCCCTCTCAGAGGTAAGTTTACACTTATTCTCCGGACTCTCTGAGTGTACACTTCTACCCTCACTGTCAAAGGTAAGGGAACATAATTCTTTGTTCCCAGTTTCTGGAAATCCTCAGCATGCCAAACATCTTGGCCCTGAACACAGCTATGTATGTGTGCCACTCTGTGATACATGTTTCTTTTATATTTAACCTATATATATATAAATATATATATACAGGGCAGGTTGACTGCGCACGTATGCTCTTTTACAGCAACTCCATGTTAACACCCTGCTAATAAGCCTAACCTGCATGTCTTTAGGACATGTGTAAGTGCTGGGGTACTAATCAGCATGTGACTACTTCCTGGTTTAGACTGAATGTATGGGCACCACGTGACCTGTGTTCTTCCCAGTTCATAGTGGGACTACATCTCCCAGCTATCCCCCCATGTATATCCAGTTCAGTTTAATACCCCCTGGTCTAGATAATGAGGCAGGAGATTTCCTAAAGCAGCTTAACCATGTAACTATGCTGGTCAGAGGTTTCCTTGGCATGTTCACCTCCTGCGAAGAGAGTCATGTCACACGGATCGCATTAAAGGCCTGTTTTATTAAAACCTTTTGTGTGTGCAAAACCTTTTAGCACACGCAAAACCAGTAACATGACCAATGATTGGTCATGACATTTGTTTTGCACCAATCATTGGTTGTGTTAAATAGTTTAGGTCTTAGTAAATCAGGCCTTGAGTATAACTCCAGAAGGAAGCCTGAATGAGAGATGACACATACACTTCCACTTTGCTATAAAGATAACTGAAAGTTGCAGAGATGACGCTACACTTCCACTTTGCTATAAAGATAACTGAAAGTTGCAGAGATGACGCTACACTTCCACTTTGCTATAAAGATAACTGGAAGTTGCAGAGATGACACTAATACCTCCACTTTGCTATAAAGATAACTGAAAGTTGCAGAGATGGCACTAATACTTCCACTTTGCTATAAAGATAACTGGAAGTTGCAGAGAGGATGTTGACACTTCCACCTTGCTATAAAGATAACTGAATGTTGCAGAAATGACGCTAACACTATTATTCAGAGTTTAGCTGCAGTGTTGTGAGTAACCCAGATGCTAGCTCTTCCCCCGAGGCTTGCATGCCTGCTGTCTCTGCCTCAGCTGAGTTATCTGGCCCAGTGGGGCGCAGAGCAGAGCCGCAAGGCCCCTGCCATCCAGGGCATCTCCCAAACTGGGTTAATCCCATTATCCGTCAGACAGACAGACGGACGCAATCCATATGAACCGCCTCTGGGAAGAGAGGCAAAATGTATAAAATGGCCACCCATTCTAATGCATTCTAATGTAAAAAAGAGCTAGCGCCCATTCTAATGCATGTTCCCTTTCAGTGTTGTATGTAAAAAATATAGCCTGTTTAAGTCTGCATAAGGTGGTCTGGTAAATGCCCAAATTTGTAATTCTGTAAAATAGGCAAATGTCTATATTTTTAAAATCAATATGAAATGGCATATTGTAAGCACAAAGACGCTTCCTGTTTTCAATCGGTTTTCAATATTTCAACTGGTATTGTGTTCATATGTTTATTCTACAATACCTTTCTAGGTATTTTGCATTATACCAAATATTGCTTATCTTTTGGTTCCAATATTGGTGATAATCTTTATGGATACAGCCTTCTTAATTGTAAGGTGTTTTCATGCTCAGATCAGAGCAGGCTTTTTAGATTCACGATGTCTGTTGGTTTTCAGCACTTCATTCATTCATTTAAGTCACTGATTGGAACAAACCGAGTCAGTACACATCATTTCCAAGGCTGAAATTGGCTTCTGATTGAAACAAAAACAACAAGAACCTGCAGACACAGCGCCCCCTCCAGGACAGGAGTCTAGATCAGTGAATGCTAATGCCTGTGAAGCCAGTCCAGAATGGTTCCTTATTTTAAGAACATGGCTTTAGTTAGAGTGTTTGAGTGGTTTTGGGTTAGATCCTTTCTGCGGCTGAGTTCCTGTCCCTGCGCTGTGCCCTCAGATCCTGTGCGGGAGGGCGATCCCGCGCTGGGTGAACCGGCTGGCCTACCTCAGCTCCTGTGTGCCCTTCCTGCAGAGCTGCCTGCCCAAGGAGTGGCTGACCCCGGCTGCCCTGCAGTCCAACATCAGCCAGGGGCTCCTGGGGGAGCTGGAGGAGGCCGAGGACGTCGCCGCTACCGTCTCCCTCCCCCGCTCCGCCGTCTCCCCCTTACCGCCGCGCAGCCACCACCAGCCCCGCCGATAGGCCCCCCTACCCCCCTCCCCCCACTGACTGGCCCCCTCATCACCCCTGGCAACAGCCCCCGCCCCTCCACATTAACAGAGAGCACACGCCTCAGCGATCCTTCCCCACCCACATCACTGCCAGCTCTGACAGGCCCCGCCCCTCCACTGTGATTGGCCTAATGGCTCGGCCAATAGGCTGCCACATTCCGAGAGTGGAAAATGAGGCGCTTCTGCCCTGACTGTGTAAGCCCAGTCTAGCGGAAGACTCCGGAAGACTCCGCATTAGAGCCAAGCGCTTGGAGGAAAACAAAGGAACATTCCTCATGTTTTTATTTTACCAGGGAAATCTCAAACTGCTATTTCCCTTTATTTTATATTGTTGGAATTCTCTTAGAGACAAGGCCTGATTATGATTGGTGTTTTGTTGTCTTAAAAATGTGTTTCTATGCTTTCCTTCTTCTGTTTGTGTTGAACATAATCGCCACACTCTTTTCAGGACCTGAAGAACTATTTTTAAACCTTTTTAAATTAAGGCAAGCTATTGTTTATACCCTGTGTGTGTGTGTGTCTGTGTGTGTGTGTGTTCATTGGTGTATGAGTGCATTTCCCTTTGGAAAAAGCAATATATGTTGAAATGTAAAATTTGAAATCTGACAAATACAATTTTTATGTGTCCAAATGTACTGTACTTACCTGTCTTTGCCAGATGGCAGTTCATGCATATATTATAAAATACTGTATATTTTGCAATAATGCATAGAATTGCACGCATCAAAAGTGGCTTTTTATGTTTTATAATATATATTAAATTTCATCATGTGATAGCCGACTTTCCATAAACTTCGATTTCACATTTTTGAATATTTTGACAATAATTTTTTCTAAAGCAGTAACTAAAGGTTAGTATGTCAGCTTAGTGCTGTGTTCTGTACTGTTTACCTGACCAGTTCCAGGTTTTTACTCGACTGGTATACAACTACTATCGTTTGTTTCCTAAAAGAATTAAATGCAATATGAGAATTTCTTGTGCTTGTGATTTTTAACTGAAACGTTCCATGTTTTTAAATTTATGTACAAGAAATCACTTCAGTCACATCTCAACCTACAGCTGTAGAAAAACCAGAATGTTGTATAATTGTGTTTATTTAAATATTTGAAAATATAAAACTTTTTTATTTTTATTTTTATTTTTTAAAATAAAAAAATAAAAAATATATAACCCTTTTAACTTGTGATGGAGTCCTCTGGATGCCTTTGAGCCTGGGTGGAGGTCCCTGGATCAGAAAAGGTTGAAACTCATAATAGTACATTATTATTAATACCAGAGATATGATTGTGCAACTACATGGCTGCACACTAGGTGGCAGCATCATCTTTTAGGACAGTGATCCATCGACAATTTACCTAAAGGCACCAATAAATCCAACTCTTAAACTGGCCGGCGTAGAGACATCACTGCCCCCATGCATTGACATTGTGAAATATAAATGGTTATTATACCAGATAATGCTATGCTATCTATGCTATGATGTATAAGGAACTTAAGGTTGAAATGCATGTAAGATTTACATTTAGCTAAAACATGTATGGGGGCAGGACAGGCAGTTATAGCGCTGTCATCTCACAGCAAGAAGGTCCTAAATTACCCATAGATATGAGTGTGTGAGTGAATGGTGTGTGTTAGGTATGAGTGTGTGAGTGAATGGTGTGTGTTAGGTATGAGTGTGTGAGTGAATGGTGTGTGTTAGGTATGAGTGTGTGAGTGAATGGTGTGTGTTAGGTATGAGTGTGTGAGTGAATGGTGTGTGTTAGGTATGAGTGTGTGAGTGAATGGTGTGTGTTAGGTATGAGTGTATGAGTGAATGGTGTGTGTTAGGTATGAGAGTGTGAGTGAATGGTGTGTGTTAGGTATGAGTGTGTGAGTGAATGGTGTGTGTTAGGTATGAGTGTGTGAGTGAATGGTGTGTGTTAGGTATGAGTGTGTGAGTGAATGGTGTGTGTTAGGTATGAGTGTGTGAGTGAATGGTGTGTGTTAGGTATGAGTGTGTGAATGAATGGTGTGTGTTAGGTATGAGTGTGTGAGTGAATGGTGTGTGTTAGGTATGAGTGTGTGAATGAATGGTGTGTGTTAGGTATGAGTGTGTGAGTGAATGGTGTGTGTTAGGTATGAGTGTGTGAGTGAATGGTGTGTGTTAGGTATGAGTGTGTGAGTGAATGGTGTGTGTTAGGTATGAGTGTGAGTGAATGGTGTGTGTTAGGTATGAGTGTGTGAGTGAATGGTGTGTGTTAGGTATGAGTGTGTGAGTGAATGGTGTGTGTTAGGTATGAGTGTGTGAGTGAATGGTGCGTGTTAGGTATGAGTGTGT
This sequence comes from Ilyophis sp. 1 JC-2022, assembly GCA_022702515.1. NCBI lineage: Eukaryota > Metazoa > Chordata > Actinopteri > Anguilliformes > Synaphobranchidae > Ilyophis > Ilyophis sp. 1 JC-2022. Next base: position 79,242,030 of record CM040405.1, read on the forward strand.
GAGTAAATGGTGTGTGTTAGGTATGAGTGTGTGAATAAATGGTGTGTGTTAGGTATGAGTGTGTGAATAAATGGTGTGTGTTAGGTATGAGTGTGTGAGTGAATGGTGCGTGTTAGGTATGAGGGTGTGAGTGAATGGTGTGTGTTAGGTATGAGTGTGTGAGTGAATGGTGCGTGTTAGGTATGAGTGTGTGAGTAAATGGTGTGTGTTAGGTATGAGTGTGTGAATAAATGGTGTGTGTTAGGTATGAGTGTGTGAATAAATGGTGTGTGTTAGGTATGATACACCCTTTATGGCCACTGCTGCAAGTCCTACCATTTAAAAATGTTATTTCATAAGCCATACAGTACATATGTACGTGTATATCTTTCTATAACAAATTTTATCTGCTGTGGACACTTGGAAGAAATTGCCTGTTCAATTAGAGGCAAGACTTCAATAGTACATTTTAAAAATCTCAATTTGATTGTTACTCAAAATTTGTAAAAATAAACTGTAAATGAGATAGTATTTTTGAGGGATTTGTTGCGACAGCATATTATCACAGTTCCTACTTTACACTTGAGTTAGGAGGGGAATGATTAGCAACTTTTTCTTTAAAGATTGTTCTTTTACTCTCACTGCAGTGTCTAAAACAATGAGCTTGGCAGGGTTGCATTCACTCCACAATACAATGATGGAAATTCAGTGTGACAAGGACATGGCGGGAAAGTGGAAGCAAATTGGGTCTTATTATTCCACTTTCAGTTTCGGGAAAAAACTCCTTTTTTTTGTTTGTTTTTGGTGACTCATTAGACAGGATGAGGCATCAATAACCTTTTTTTTTTTTAGTTCTGTAGAAAAACGGGAAATGGGAGACACATTGGCAGATTGAAGTGAAAAACATTGCTTGGGATTTTGGCAAAGGGAGGGGCGTTGGCCAGAGAGGACGGCATATTTTATCAACATTCATACAGGGAACAAAATAACAGACTGCTTTAGTTTGGGGGACCGGCAGGTGGTTTAGAGCAGTGATCTTACTTCCTTGGCCCAGGGCAGGTATGAAGCAGGATTACTCAATGACCTGTTTCACTGCACTGAGTAAAACCTGCAACCCTCCCAAATATGGAACATGGACTGAAGATAAAAGAGCTGTTCTGCGGTTTTACTCAGTGCTGTTATCCAGCTAACTCAGTAATCCTGCTTCTCTTACTCAGTGCCGTTATCCAGCTAACTCAGTAGCCCTGCTTCTCTTACTCAGTGCCGTTATCCAGCTAACTCAGAAATCCTGCTTCTCTTACTCAGTGCAGTTATCCAGCTAACTCAGTCATCCTGCTTCTCCTACTCAGTGCAGTTATCCAGCTAACTCAGAAATCCTGCTTCTCTTACTCAGTGCAGTTATCCAGCTAACTCAGAAATCCTGCTTCTCTTACTCAGTGCAGTTATCCAGATAACTCAGTAACCCTGCTTCTCTTACTCAGTGCAGTTATCCAGCTAACTCAGTAATCTTGCTTCTCTTACTCAGTGCAGTTATCCAGCTAACTCAGTAACCCTGCTTCTCTTACTCAGTGCAGTTATCCAGCTAACTCAGAAATCCTGCTTCTCTTACTCAGTGCAGTTATCCAGATAACTCAGTAACCCTGCTTCTCTTACTCAGTGCAGTTATCCAGCTAACTCAGTAATCTTGCTTCTCTTACTCAGTGCCGTTATCCAGCTAACTCAGTAATCCTGCTTCGTGATGCAGGCCCCTGGAGGGCCGCACGGTCTGCTGGTTTTCGTTTTTGCCTTAATGTCAGCAACCAATTCAGACCCAAGAAGCCAGGTGTGGTGAATTAACCGTGTAATCGACTGCTATAATTTATCACTTTAATTTATCACTTAAGTGCCCAGTAACAACAACATGAGCAGACCTTACGGCTCTCCAGGCAGGCATACTGCGAAGCGGGATTACTGAGTTAGCCGGATAACTGCACAAACGTAAGACTAAAACCCAGAACAGCTCTTTTTACTTGAGTCCATGTGTTTATCCCACAACTGCGCTTTTAATGCTAGTGTTTATCCCCACACCTGTGCTTTTAATGCTAGTGTTTATCCCACTCCTGTGCTTTTAATGCTCATGTTTATCCCACGCCTGTGCTTTTAATGCTAGTGTTTATCCCCACACCTGTGCTTTTAATGCTAGTGTTTATCCCCACACCTGTGCTTTTAATGCTAGTGTTTATCCCCACACCTGTGCTTTTAATGCTAGTGTTTATCCCACACCTGTGCTTTTAATGCTAGTGTTTATCCCACACCTGTGCTTTTAATGCTAGTGTTTATCCCCACACCTGTGCTTTCAATGCTAGTGTTTATCCCACACCTGTGCTTTTAATGCTAGTGTTTATCCCCACACCTGTGCTTTTAAATGCTAGCGTTTATCCCACACCTGTGCTTTTAATGCTAGTGTTTATCCCACACCTGCGCTTTTAATGCTAGTGTTTATCCCCACACCTGTGCTTTTAATGCTCATGTTTATCCCACGCCTGTGCTTTTAATGCTAGTGTTTATCCCCACACCTGTGCTTTCAATGCTAGTGTTTATCCCACACCTGTGCTTTTAATGCTAGTGTTTATCCCCACACCTGTGCTTTTAAATGCTAGCGTTTATCCCACACCTGTGCTTTTAATGCTAGTGTTTATCCCACACCTGCGCTTTTAATGCTAGTGTTTATCCCCACACCTGTGCTTTTAATGCTAGTGTTTATCCCCACACCTGTGCTTTTAATGCTAGTGTTTATCCCACACCTGTGCTTTTAATGCTAGTGTTTATCCCACACCTGTGCTTTTAATGCTAGTGTTTATCCCAACACCTGTGCTTTTAATGCTAATGTTTATCCCCACACCTGTGCTTTTAATGCTAGTGTTTATCCCACACCTGTGCTTTTAATGCTAGTGTTTATCCCACACCTGTGCTTTTAATGCTAGTGTTTATCCCCACACCTGTGCTTTCAATGCTAGTGTTTATCCCACACCTGTGCTTTTAATGCTAGTGTTTATCCCCACACCTGTGCTTTTAAATGCTAGCGTTTATCCCACACCTGTGCTTTTAATGCTAGTGTTTATCCCACACCTGCGCTTTTAATGCTAGTGTTTATCCCACACCTGTGCTTTTAATGCTAGTGTTTATCCCCACACCTGTGCTTTTAATGCTAGTGTTTATCCCCACACCTGTGCTTTTAATGCTAGTGTTTATCCCACACCTGTGCTTTTAATGCTAGTGTTTATCCCCACACCTGTGCTTTTAATGCTAGTGTTTATCCCCACACCTGTGCTTTTAATGCTAGTGTTTATCCTCATACCTGTGCTTTCAATGCTAGTGATTCACTGCTCATACTGGCACACACATTATGTTAAGGTATGACATCATACCTAGCCTACTCAACTATTATAAAAACACTGTTGGGGGATTATTGCAGTAAATTTTTTATTTTTACACAATTTTTCACGTGCCTGAATTTCTCTGTGTGTTCTTATGTATTTAAAAAAACTGTTTTCTTATACTGGGTGCTTCTATCACTATATTCATTTTTAAAACTATTCTGATATACGCGACAACTAATTCCACATAAAAGTGCTCTATAAAATATGTCTGGATTAAAATATAGCCTAAACGGCAAATGCTGTATTTGTAACGCCGATGGTTCTGGTTTACAAGTATTAGAGTAAAGGAAAGGATATTTGTTAACACTGATTTTTTACTATTAACCTGAGTCAGCAAAAAAGTCGATTTGATGTGCACGCGCACAAAACGCAATACGGTTGAAAAACGTTACGCGATGCGTATGGAGTAACTATTAGGCTACTTGGACAAGAATTATTGAAACTGTACGCGAATGAAACTGTACACGTGGTATGTTGTTTATAATGGATCGTGATGACAGATCCGTTCCAGGACACCACGTAATAGATACCAACATTCCTTTTCGTCTTCATGTTGGCTAATCAGAAAGTGTATTTGTTGTAACCTGTAGAGGGAGCAGCTAAGTGGTTTGGAGTCGGACATGGTAGAAAATTGAGACTGGCATCCGGATAAACTCCTATCATACTGCGGCGGTTTGTAACCTGCAGAGAGGTCCGCCCCCTGCATTGCACGCGCACCGCATGTTCACAGAGAAAGCTGACGGTATTAAAACCGTTCAATTTACACTTGTTCCCAAGTTACCATGCCATCCACTAAGAAGCAAACCTAAGGTCTGAAGCTGTGCGAAGCATCAACGGGGATTGCTGTTCCAACACCTGAAGCCGCTTTACGCAACAAAAAGGAATATTTAGCAGGTAGCTTTTGTAACGCGTACATGCCGTTTTAATTTTTCAACAATGGATTTTGTCCAGTGTTTTAACTCCAGGTGATATGAGCAGGTGCGCTGCCAAAGCATCATAATCAAAATAGTTTTTTCTCGAACCGGAATAAGATGTCAAACAAGTTTGGATTTCCTCTTGGTATTTTGGCTTAATTGTGTAACTTTTCAAAACTTAAAAAATCGGATTTATACGGGGCATATAGGCTATAGGTGAACTGGAGTTTTTCTTTTTAAAAAGTGTCAGGGTTTTATACTGTTCTTAAAACTTGGAACTAGAAACTTGAATTGTTTGTGTTGTATGTTGTGTGTTGTCTTGAATTGGAGATGTGGTATATAATTACATAGATGGTGCACAAAAATATTTCCTCACTAAAAACAGAAAAACAATGAAACTGTCAACTCCAGTGGTGGTTTCATGAAGTATACAATTATACAGCTGCACAGAAGTCAATGCATTCGTCTAATCTATGCAAATGTGGGACCTATATGTATTTAATCTGACACAGCAAAAAAGAAAGACAAATACATGTGGTTCGACGTCAGTTTCGTGGTGTAAAGCTGATTCATAAGTGCGATGGTCCCCCTCAACATATATTAATAATAAGAGACATTTCTTGTTTATTTCTTGATCGGTTCAAATATTACAATTGACAGACGCGCTGCATCCAAAGGACGCATGTTTTTTTTTCTTCTATCGGATAATACGAAACATTTGTGATCCTTGGGGAGAACGCGAAAGAAAAACAGGGTGCTCAAAACCGTGTAACCTGGATCCGGGCCAGTAACAACAGTGCACGCGCACACTGTGGGGAGATGTTCGCACTTGCTCAACAATTCGACTACTGATGTAATAACGGGTATTAAACTGGTGTTGGCTGTCATGAAACCTGAGCGTAAATACTAATAACGTTTCTTTCTGCTTTCTCCCCATTTCTCCATAGCCACATTTTATATTTTAGAAACTTCATGATGTTCCGGATCTGCTTGTATTTCGGTGTGATCATCCCTTTTATTTTTTCCCAAGAAGCCGAGGAGCCGGTGTCCTATTCGGTATGTGTCAAAATAAATGTGCAAGAGACAATAAATCATGTGAGGTCACTGTGATCCTCCTTTGATTGTGAAAACGACGCAATTAATTGAAAATAAAAATCAATAATTTATATTAATTGATCAAATATTTATACTTTTGAAATGAGAAACAAAAACATTGCAACACCAACATCTGCCTTTTTTCTTTACCATTGAATTGAATGAATACACAGTAAGTGAGAAACCATACATTCAGGTGTTTGTATGCATAGCCCAAAATAGCTTGCATTAGCCTGAAATGTTATACTGGTGATTTTGAGTGCAGTTCAGTCCATATTTCCGGTTTTCAGCTGTACTTTGAAAGATAATTATTGTTTCTGTTAAAGAAGCTGAAAGAGAAAGATGAAACACAGCAGAATTGTGGGGTTTAGGTTAAGGAAGGAGATGACGGTAAAATGTCCAATGTTAATTAAACTATTCAACTCAACTCTATTCAACATATAAACAGAGTTTATATGAGTCCAATAGGGACCACATGTACACTGTAATTTAACAGAGTTCATTTAACACTGAACATTTTATTTGTGGGTTGAATCCACAAATACTATTAATAGGAATCTGGTCATATTAAAACAGGGGGTTACAGATATGGGGTAACGGCACAGAAAGTGCCGCGGCAGGAAAAATTATATTAATAATGATAAACTGCGGATAGTAATTATATCAGCCAGTGCTGTGTCCACTCAGCATACAGAATGCCTTTGAGTCACAGAATCTAATTGCTGTGAGCACTCAAAGGACACTGTTTTTTCTGACGACCTGTGTAACATGTACTAGCGTACCCATGTCGATTTCTAATGCGCCCTGGATTCATATGAGGGGGTGACGGTCTCCCCCTTACAGACTGTACCCCATGGGCTCCTCTGCAGCTGTTGTGACTGTTTTGTGTAAGGAGGGTAGGTGGAGGAGTGGAGGGATGGAGGGATGGAGGGATGGAGGGGTGGAGGGGTGGAGCGGGAGCCCTTTGTAATGGAAGAGGGCCTGAGTTCTGCGATAAGCACAGATACTGAGACACTGAGTCACTGAGAGTGATGCAGCCCGAACACAGACCCTTGGGGAACGCCTACAATGACTCAGAGCAGGCAGATTACAGGCATGGTGTGTGTGAAACAGCCAATCAGCAGAGTATTCGGGTTCTGGTTTAAAATGTGCAGATAAAACCACAATGACTTATTGGCTGCAGGGGCGGAGCTAAGGGGGTATAACAGGGAAAGCTTTCTTGGGGAACTAACGGGTTTAAGGAGCCCTTAGAGGTGTGTGTGTGTGTGTGTGTGTGTGTGTGTGTGTGTGTGTGTGTGTGTGTGTGTGTGTGTGTGTGTGTGTGTGTGTGTGTGTGTTTGCGCATGTGGGTGGGGGCCCTTTCTCAAAAAAGATTTTCCTGCCACAATTAATTTCCATGATTGGCTACATTTGATTGTGGGAAGCTGAAGGATACAGATTATGGAAGCATATTGCAGGCAAAATTCTATTGAAAATGCAATCCTTGCATTTCAATTTCCCACTTATGTGCAAAAATGCAAATTCAATAATTTCATTTGAATTTGCCATTTCATATACTAGTATTGACATTTAATTTAAACAGAGATTTGCACGCTTTATGATTTTTCACTTGATGATTATTCAAATGATAATGCAAACTATGCTACTCAAAAAGATCCACAATGTTGTAAATTAAGTAATAACAATAAATAATAATGCTGTTTATAAATGCGTGTATGATGCACGGGGTTGTGCCTCAGCATTACCTCAGCGTCTAACTGTACGAACAAATAAACAAATAAATAAAATGAAAAAAATGCATGAGGATGTTTTTTTACGGTAGTGGAGCGTAATGACAGGTACTGTATGAATGTAACGTATTTCAGCAATAACTCCTTGGTTTTCCCCTCAACAGTGCACAGGTGGCTATGAATTTGACGTCGGAAGCCAAAGTTGTAAAGGTAAAATACTTTTAGCTAATGCCTTATCTTCTTGAAACTTTACGTGTGTTTTATACTTGTGCATGCTTATATGAGTTTGTGTTACCATTATCTTGGCTTGTATTTTGTAGTTCTCGAAGAAATTTAAGGGTAAGCAATTTGCGTATCATTATGGAAATTTAATATAATGCAATATATTAGAAATATGCAGACTTAAATATAACAAATTTTTCTATTTTAGTAATATCTTGAAAAATCTGAAAGTAGTGATAATTGTGTGAATAATGTTGTGAAGTGTTGCAATATCATAATGTAAGAAAAAACAACAGCAACTGTTGTTTTTTAGGGAGTAACAGGTGATTTATTTTGTGTTCTTTTCAGACATTAACGAGTGCGTCACCCTGCCGGACGCTTGCAAAGGGGGCATGAGATGCATAAACTTTTTCGGAGGGTATTTCTGCTTTCCCCCCAACGCCCGGATCATCTTCAGTACGAACCAGTCTGACCCCGCCGCTGGCTCCGCCCCCGGGCCTGACCCTGCCCCCATCCCTGTCCCTGACCCCACCCCGGCACCAGAACCAGAGCCTGTCGCCCGACAGCCCCTCCCAATTTGGCCCGGTTTCCATGGGAACCGGCGTGGGACGGTCCGGTGTTCCACGGGCTTCCTGGTTGACGAGCAGAACCAGTGCAGGGGTAAGCCGGGCCCGAAATGCTCCATTTTCATGGTCCAAACTCATGCCACAATGTTAAAAAGACAAACCCATATTATTATTAATAACTGCCGTATCCTCATCGTTCAATTGGACAAACCCAGATTTGAGTCACACCTCTGCCAGGGGTTCATTGGGCACATGGTAGAACTTTCAGTGTTAATTCAACACGGGTTTACAAGGAGTTAATCTGGGATTACATGCAAACGTTGATTTAACTTTTAAGATTTTACTGTGTACAAGCTCACCGTAATCCTGCTTTGTGGAATACCCCCAGTTGGGAACTCTGAGCGTGTGGAATTCTGTGGATACAGTGAGGACAGGAAGCTGAAGTGAACAGCTCATTCGGTTTAGGTCATGACTTTGCCGTGCTCTCTGAATTGATTGGTGGTGCCAAGTTGCAGTCAAGTCTGTTTTTTTAAGCTCCCTGGACAATGCTAACGTTACAGTGCACACCGTTTCTCCACATCTTGGCTGTTCCTTTTTGATGAAGTAAAATGTTCTTACACATGTTCACTGGCAAAGAAGCCCTTGTCCTATTCTCCAGAAATAATGTGTATTTTTACAATTTTGATTGTCTAAACGTTTGAAAGGGTGATCTGCTATCCAGGGAACTTCAACCATGACCGCACAACCTTGAGAGAAGTGTCAACCAATCATCTTGTCCCAACACTTTACTTGTACTTTCAATAGAAATGGAGTCTCATGAGTGGGCCAGTGCTTTAGTGGCTGGAGTTCAGAGGTGAACAATCCAAGGGACAGCAAGTAAAAGTCCTGCCTTGTGTTTCTTCCACCCATGAACTCTGCCATCTGATTTAACCAATTAGTTCTACCTCCTGGCTGAATAAATGTGCTCGTTAGAAAATCCAGATTATTGGAAACAATACTGGGGAGGATTCTGTTACTTTCTGAACCTGGATTGTCCGTCTCTGGCTGTGTTAAATGTGACCATGCTACAATAACAACATTTTCCACAGAGTATGGAACATGGTCAACAACCACAAACCACCAGGTCATCTAACTCACCACAGAGGCCCCGCAGAGCACACTCGATTTCTCAGCCAAACCTTCCTGGTCGTAAAGCTAGTGCTGTGGTATTGAGGCTGGATGAGCAGGGACATGTCCAAGGCCTTTGCCAGTTCAGAGCTAGTTAGTCAGGGCTGAGGAGCTACACATGTTCCTTATGCCCCACACAGTTGTGTGAATAAATGCAAAGAGTGCAGTCCTGCTTTGCTTCATTTTCCTGACTCATATCCTTGTATTACTATGAGCCTGACCAGCCTGCTCATAACCTTACAGCACTATGAGCCTGACCAGCCTGCTCATAACCTTACAGCACTATGAGTCTGACCAGCCTGCTCATAACCTTACAGCACTATGAGCCTGACCAGCCTGCTCATAACCTTACAGTACTATGAGCCTGACCAGCCTGCTCATAACCTTACAGCACTATGAGCCTGACCAGGCTGCTCATAACCTTACAGCACTATGAGCCTGACCAGCCTGCTCATAACCTTACAGCACTATGAGCCTGACCAGCCTGCTCATAACCTTACAGTACTATGAGCCTGACCAGCCTGCTCATAACCTTACAGTACTATGAGCCTGACCAGCCTGCTCATAACCTTACAGTACTATGAGCCTGACCAGCCTGCTCATAACCTTACAGTACTATGAGTCTGACCAGCCTGCTCATAACCTTACGTTACTATGAGCCTGACCAGCCTGCTCATAACCTTACAGTACTATGAGTCTGACCAGCCAGCTCATTACCTTACGTTACTATGAGCCTGACCAGGCTGCTCATAACCTTACAGCACTATGAGCCTGACCAGGCTGCTCATAACCTTACAGCACTATGAGCCTGACCAGGCTGCTCATAACCTTACAGCACTATGAGCCTGACCAGGCTGCTCATAGCCTTACAGCACTATGAGCCTGACCAGGCTGCTCATAACCTTACAGCACTATGAGCCTGACCAGGCTGCTCATAACCTTACAGCACTATGAGCCTGACCAGGCTGCTCATAACCTTACAGCACTATGAGCCTGACCAGGCTGCTCATAACCTTACAGCACTATGAGCCTGACCAGCCTGCTCATAACCTTACGGTACTATGAGCCTGACCAGGCTGCTCATAACCTTACGGTACTATGAGCCTGACCAGGCTGCTCATAACCTTACGGTACTATGAGCCTGACCAGCCTGCTCATAACCTTACAGTACTATGAGCCTGACCAGCCTGCTCATAACCTTACGGTACTATGAGCCTGACCAGCCTGCTCATAACCTTACGGTACTATGAGCCTGACCAGGCTGCTCATAACCTTACATTACTATGAGCCTGACCAGCCTGCTCATAACCTTACAGTACTATGAGCCTGACCAGCCTGCTCATAACCTTACAGCACTATGAGCCTGACCAGGCTGCTCATAACCTTACAGCCCTATGAGCCTGACCAGCCTGCTCATAACCTTACGGTACTATGAGCCTGAGCAGCCTGCTCATAACCTTACGGTACTATGAGTCTGACCAGGCTGCTCATAACCTTACAGCACTATGAGCCTGACCAGGCTGCTCATAACCTTACAGCATTATGAGCCTGACCAGGCTGCTCATAACCTTACAGCACTATGAGTCTGACCAGGCTGCTCATAACCTTATAGTACTATGAAATAAGGTCTATGCCTTGTATTGACGCACCCCTAATTGTGATTTTCTTCTTCTAATGTGCGCGATTCTCATCTACAAAATAAAGAAACGAGGGGTCTTGGATTATCTGATGCCATGATGGTATGAGAGCTGTGATTCCAGGCTTTCTCTGCTGTTTCTGACTCAAACACAGAATCATTGTTATTGCTCTTTGAGGAGTAAATCGTTTCTTTCTGTAAAAGGTGCTGAAACTGTGAGTCACTTCTTAGGAAATGGGTCTGTAACCACCATTAAACCCCCCCCCCCCCCCCCCCGGTCCCCCCGCTTTGTCTTTCTCCTGCTTGTTGTTTAGTTTTTTTCAGAGTCTGGCACAGAGGCGACCCATTTAAAGCAGCGGAATGCTTTTGCACAGGCCTTCAGCACTCAGGGGTGCTCCGGTTTATTCAAACAGGATTAAGACTGTTCTGTTAGTGTGACCGGATGCATGTGAGCTCAGAGGCTTTCTCTTTTTGAGTTCAGTTAGTGGATATGTTGCAGTTCCCTCTTTAATCGTGCGAATTGGGAGGGTGATCTAAGATTTAGATTTTATCTTTAAATAAAAGTTTTGTTTTTTCTCAGATTGCTTGAAAATTGTGGGTGTACTAAAACGTTTGACCAGTAGTGTACACAGGGCAGGGATTGGTTAGCTATTCCCTGTGATGCCTCAGAAAGCCAGAGGCTAATTCAGTAGGCAGAACATTCTGTTATGTTTAAAATAATTCCATAAATTTAACAGGAAGTTGAACTTGAATTGTTTGTTATGTTTTTAGATGCTTGAGGAGGTTGGTTGTAAAGTATTGTAATTAAAGTATGTAATTGGCCACAGTATAAAGTATGCACACAATAACTCTTGCAGTCCCCAAACCTGCATACTTTCTGCAAGCAATTCAGGCCCATTTTCATTTTGAAAGGTTCACATAATGTTTTGGTGCCTTTGTACCCATGTGGGGGGAAATAGTATGCTTGAAGTTTGAGTTCACTAGTATGCTGAAGTGTACTGTCGAACACCTGAAGTGCAATTCAAGTTTATATAATTATGTGTGCTGAAGTACAATTTTTTTTCCCCCACATGATGTGAATACACCCAAGGTTGATCCTGGGAGAATTTGAGGATGTGGGGATCCTGTGCTGTAGGAGGTGCTGTCTTTCAGATGAGGTGTCATAAGTTTTGACTGTTTTTGGTTTTTATGGATCTTTTCTTACAAAATGGAGGGATGACTAGTAAAGATGATCCTGCTGTTCCAGTCCATGTTCTTTAATCAAGTGTGATGTCACTCTACATTAGCACAAGGTGAAATGCTCAGCGTTACTTCCACATGAACAGATTATAAGACTCCTGCAGGAATCAAATGTACTGTGTCAGGCTAGTATGTACTCAATTGGAGTTGATTTAACATTGAAGATTGTACTGGGCTGGGAGTAAATTGGTTTGTCTAAAATTGGGAAAAGTGTAAGATGATGTGTAATTTTAAAATGCCATGCAGTTTGTAATTTCTTTGACCTACTTCACTCATGACATTTTGAGGATTTTTTTAGAATGTGTGTATGGGCGGATCGGCTTATAATAAGGCGGCTACATTCCATAGAGTCATTTTTAATTTTGTTACGTTCGTCAATTAGCATACCTGTCTGGACATGATCGTGTATCACTCCAAAATCACTAAATGTCCAGACACTCTACGCAAACATCTGATGCAAGCAAAATTACTCCAGGTATGTTGCAACAGGGTTTCATAGAAACGTTTAGCTTTTGGCAAAAGGGTGTATACCCCATAGACAGGATCTTTGTGGAGGAATTATTTTTATCCTTGTCGGGCAATGATTTTGCAAAGATATATTTTGTCCTTGTGATTAAATGACTTCTCCCATTTGTGTCTTGGTTAAGTTATTGTAGTATCGCAAAAGGTGAGATCAGCACAGACCACAAGGAAGGCCACGGATGTGAACACTTTAAGAAAGATTGACTTAAGAGGGAAATATCCCTCTTTTTTTCAAAAAGCTGTTCGCTGCTTGCAGGACCGTAAGAAAGCTTTAGTTGTTGAGACTTAAAAACTCTCGCAGAGCTAACGTTGTTATCATTTCCCTTAGAATCAATGAATGAATTAAATATTACGGTCAGAACATTACCTGGCAGTCTGCTATCGGACTGAGGTGGAATAAACATGGACAGTGAAGGCAGTTAGACCCTGGCGTTGAATAACCTCCAGGAAGAGAAAGAGGCTTCTTTCGGAATGGCGGGAAACCCATGGGATGCGACTGAATTGGACGGCTGAATATTTCCTTTGGCGCGTCTGGATGCCCGAACCTAAATACTTGTAATGTGCTAAAAATATCCAAGGGCACCTTTGTTGGGATCCGAGATTTAATTTGGCCCAATTAAAGTTTGGGTTTTAAGTTGGGCGCCGGTTCAATGCTGGCCTTTCAAAGGATATGACAAACAACTGACTGTGTGCGCTAACGTTCCCGCTGACCTCGGCGTTCCGCTTGGCTGAGTCACGTACGGTACCAGCAGACCGCTGATTAGGCGCTACCGATGCTAATCATAACAACTCGTAGGATGAAAGCGCTGGAGCTTCGGTGTGTTAGCAAAGATTCTTTATAGAGTATCTTTGATCCATGTTTACCCGTTTTTTTCCCTGTGCCGCAGAACTCTCAGTGCAGCCGATGTGGTCAGAACAGTCGCGCACCTGCGAGCGTCTCTGGGTAATCGCCTCGAGGCAAAGCCTTTCAAGTGTGACATCACTTGGATCCACTGATGATGTCTGATTTTCCGTAATACTGTTCAGTTGGAGATTGAATAAGCGTTTCACGGAGTGGATAAAGTTAAGTCATACCTGGCCTGTGTAACATGCAGTCACGATCTTCCAAACTAAATTTTTTGGCTAATTTGATTCCAGCTCACATTGTTAAGCCTCATGGGATACTTAGTTTGTAGTGTAGGCTACAGTCCAGTTTATCTCTCTCATAATCTCCCACAGCCACCTTAAAAGACATCAGGTGTAATTATAGAAAACAAAATAAATATTGGGCAAAGTTTTTGTTTGGATACCCCTAACCACCAATAATTCTGCATCGCTCACTTGCTATGTCCACAACTAAACATTTGGAGATTTCTCATTTTATAAAACTTGGTGTGGGTTTTTATAGGGAGTTTAAAATAGATTCACATATCTCTGAGCAGCACTTATGTGAATTCCTTTTCAGTGCTGCGTAATGAAATTGCATATTTCCACAGTAATGAGGTGTAGTCAGAAAAGGGCCTTGTGGGTTTGGAATGAATGAATAGACTCCTCAGCGAAACAGCGGCTCGGCCCCTCAGCTAAACATCGGCTCGGCCCCTCAGCTAAACATCGGCTCGGCTCCTCAGCGAAACATCGGCTCGGCTCCTCAGCGAAACATCGTCTCGGCTCCTCAGCAAAACATCGGCTCGGCTCCTCGGTTTCTGATTGATAGGATATGTCTTCTCTTAAAAGAAAATTGAATTCAATGTATTGTAAATATTGCAAGGATACAATGACAACTGTATTTCCCAGCAGTGTGTTTTTTTAAAGCAGTAATACATGGTATATTTGGCCATATAGTGAAGTGTTTCAGCGTCATTTCTGATCTTAAAACTCCTGTGTATTGGCACCTGACGGACCGCCGTCAGTTCCAGCTGTTGCTCCACCAGAGTTTTGCAAATATGCACCGCTGTCGACAGAACCTTTTCCATGCGTCCGTTTAAAGGGGAATCTCAAATCTCTCGCCTCGGGTCACAGGTCTGTTAGTGGACGACCGTCATGCTGATTTGAGATTTTAATCTGCCCGTCTAATGTTCCCCCTCCACCTGACCGGCGAACACAATTTTTTATTAGCATTCCCGACTAACTTCAATCCTCAGATTGTCGCTGCAAATGAGAGTCTTTGGTTGATCTACCTGGTTAAATAAAGTTATAATAAAAGGGGCCCCCCCTATCAGAGAGACAGGAGTCTGTACTGGAACGAGGTCTCAGGAACGGCATCATGGTGGCGCAGCGGTAAAGGTTTCACGCCGAGGATGAGGGGTTTGCGCCCCTGGTCCTGCCTGATCTGAGTATGGCCGGTGCCTTGAGGGAGCGGCAATTAGGCGGCCGCTCCCGGGGTGGGGGGAGGGACTCGGCGGGGGAGAATCGTTGTGTACAAAAGGCCCCGGGCGAGCTGGAACCACAGTCAGGAGCTTGAGGAGTCGCGCCCTGAAGAGGACGTGGCGCCCCTCCTTCCTACTATCGGCTGACAGGGTTGTGTCACTGCAAATTCTCAAGCGGTTGCTACACAGGGAATTGAATAACACAGGGGAACAATTGGCCAGGTCCTGGCGGCAGGAAGTAGTGTTCCCGAACGGCAATCCTCTGTGGGTGCACACCTTCCAGTAAATCATTTAGAATCTCCTCTGACTCACCCCATGACCTAGCTCTGAACATCCATGCATTGGCTTGGGTTCAGGCCCATGTTTAATCACCTTTTGCTCGATCTAGCACTGGCTCTGTGCAAAGATCAAAATCTCTGCCAGAGTCAAATATAGTATAGAAACTAAATTTATAAAAATAATTTTATCTCACAGTATGGCAGTTAATGTTTCAACCCAAACGAAACATGACCCTCATATGACATTTTGGCTCTGTTAGAGAACATAACAGCGTTTTTTTTGTGTAATTTAGGTTCCCCTGAGTGAATGACTGCATAAACGGCAGAACATTGTGTAAATCAGAGCGTTGAGATGATCAGTGTATCCCTGGCCATTCAGTGCTTCCATGTCCTGTCATTTCGGGGTTCATGTGTTAGAAAACCCCGCTAATACCCTGCCACTCTGTGACCCCCGGAATCCCAATAAACGCATTGGCAAAGGTCAAAGGTTTCAGTCTTCCAGCTCTATCCACTCTGAACCACATCCCTGTCCGATGTTGACACTTCACCGCTCCATAGTGCGACAGTTCTGTGCTCCGTGCTCCATACGGAGAGATATTAACCCTTCCTCTTGATATTGGAATAAAATATACTTTCTGGATGTTGCAACACTTCAGAATGTGTGCAAATTATGTGGATTAAATTCACCTTCAGATATTGCAATATCTTTCTAAAAATATATATATATATATATAATATATTTTGCAAGATATACTTTTAAATAAAACTTGCATGTATTTCCAGTATATTCTGTTTCTGTAAGGAACATTTGAGTGGGGTTGTCGTGTTTTGGCCAGTAAACACTTCACATGTCGGGAAGGAATTGCGCAAAACGCTGCTATTTTAACACAGTTTTTTTATGTGAAAGAACTGCGCTGCTGTATTTTAGAGTGATTACGTTATTATTACACTGGGACTGAGAACAAGCGAGGGTTTTAGGGGGGGAAAGAGTGCTTTGACTCTGCGCCACTTCAATTCTCCATCAGTTTTTCCACATGGGTGTCAGGGCCAGCTGTGGTCATGAGCACGTCCACCCCCCATGGCCCCCCCCCATGGCTGCATAGCGAGGTCAGCCGAGGTTTATAAACTGGAAGTGGAGCCGCACGGAAAGGGGGTTTGTTTGAACAGACCCCCGGCTCCAGCTCAGGCTTCGCTCCAAAATGACGTAACCCCCCCCGCGTTGTTCCTGTTTGAGTGGAGCCAGGCCGATGTAACGTAGGTAGGGTCCTACTGCCAGGTTTGAGCTACGGTCGCTCCGCGCAGCAAGAGGTACGGTCACATTCTACTGCGGACGGTCTACATGCTAACTGCTGCTGATGGTCAACGTGCTAACTGCTGCGGATGGTCAACGTGCTAACTGCTGCGGATGGTCAACGTGCTAACTGCCTGTGGATGGACAACGTGCTAACTGTTGTGAACGGTCAATGTGCTAACTGCTATGGGTGGTCAACGTGCTAACTGCCTGTGGATGGACAACGTGCTAACTGTTGTGAACTGCTGGGCCGCTGCTGGGCCGCTCTATACAGGCATGCATGCAGTAACTGGATCTCTGGGGTGGCAGTGAGAGAACCAGTTTAATACATTACAATCATTTAGCAGACGCTTTTATACAAAGCCACGTACAATAATTGCATACTGAAGGTCATCGTAGCAACTACAGAAGAGATTAGACACAATCACATCCTTCCCATAAGGTAGCAGCTATCCCTGCTAATAAACAGGAGCTGCAGGTTTGAATTCTGGTATAGGGGGACAAAGCACCCTGTTCCCCTGCACAAAGCCCTTAAGCTGTGTAATTCTCTCTGAGTGCCTGCTTTAGTCTAAACCTTTTTTTTTTCTTCCAGCCAATACCACCAGCAGAGCAGATGGCAAATCTAATGCATGTTCATCTCAGCAAGTTCTATTAATAGCCCAGTGCAAAGTATTTGTATAAACTATGTTTGCTGGTCCTGGCTGAGGAACAGAAGACCACCCATGGCAGCCCCTATGAACGTGACACTCTGCACGTGTGCGGCGAAAGAGCTCGTCTAAAATACACGTCGTTCAGCTCAGAGATGTTTGTTGAGCTTGGAACCGCAGATAGAGATTAGAGAACGTGTTTAATATTTGATGCGTGGTAGGATAAGAAAGAGTCACACTGTTTCCTCCCCCGCCCTTCTCTATACACCGTTTATTAAAGAACAACAACGTGCGCACCCTTGGAATGTTCAGGTCGTTTGTATGATGCACCGTAGCGATAGGTCGGCTTCCTTCTCCAGTGCGGAAAAGCAAATCAACCGACGGTCTCTTTGTCAGGTGGAGGGAGTTCTCCAGCCTGCAAAACCGTATCGCAGTCTGGGGTTTGCTGCTTTGCAGTCTGGGATTCCCCGCCTTGCAGTCCGGAGTTTGCTGCAAATGTGTGTGTGCAGTTTCCAGTGGCCACCATGAAGTCAAAGGTCCCTTTTGCAAAACATGTGATCGTAGTTTTATCAGACAATGCAACTTTTGATATATTTTCAAACAACCTTAATCAATTAAGAGGTTGGTGGAAACAAAGTCTGTATAAACAGGGGCACTCCAAAACCAGGGGGGTATTTCACAAAGCAGGATTACTGAGTTAGCTGGATAACGGCACTGAGTAAAACCCGGAACCCTCCCAAATCTGGAACATGGACTGAAGTATAAAGGTACCGGGTTTTACTCATTGCAGTTATCCAGCTAACTCAGTAATCCTGCTTCTCTTACTCAGTGCAGTTATCCAGCTAACTCAGTAATCCTGCTTCTCTTACTCAGTGCAGTCATCCAGTTAACTCAGTAATCCTGCTTCTCTTACTCAGTGCAGTTATCCAGCTAACTCAGTAATCCTGCTTTGTGAAATACCCCCCCGGTATGGGAATCTGCTCGTTTGTATTGTAGTAAAAGTTAAGAGAATCGTGAGGCGAGTTCTTTGGATGGTTTGTTTCTGGCCTGTGTGCATCCCGCAGCCGTCCCGCAGGCGTCGAAGTGCGCGATGTAATGGATACGTTGTTGTGTTGCATCCCTTTGTTGTTGTGCATTAAAGCACGTCGTTCTAAATGCGCCTGTCCAAACTCGCCCTGCTGTCAGAGCAAGGGGGGGAAACAGAGAGACGCCATCAAAGATCCAAAAAAGTGAATCAGTAACACGAGGATTACACCTGCATTCGCCTCAGATTACAGACCTTAAGTCTTCAAAAAAAAACGTGTCTTCTTAACACAATACCCACAATGCACTGCGCACAGGTGAGTGGCTTAAGAGGAGACACTTCAAAGAAGACTAAAGAGAACAATCAAAATAAAACTACCCATGATGCACGGCGAAAGAAAACAAAGGTCCTCTTTACATAAAGCAAGGGATGTTTTTGGAAGGAAGGACCGGATTGGTTCAGAAATCTCTTTGAAAATACGTCTCACTAAATGCGGAACAATGAGCAGGCCTTTTAAAAAAGATATTTATTTATTTCAAACTCTCCACTTCAAAATTTATGCAACATGTTTTTAACATGATAATGTATGAACTGAAAAAAATACATTAAAAAGAACATAATATAAAATGCATGCAGGGTTTATCACATACTTATCCCAAACCCATATGTGTCAGCACCCGGAAGCTCGGTCTTAACTGTGGGAAAATCTGGGACATTCCATTTTATACAGCTGGATATTTACTGAAGCAGTTAGCAAGGAAAATTACTTGCAACCCCTGTCTGGGATTGGAGCCTGCAACCTCTGAGTCCAGTTCCCTGACCACTGCACTGCCTTACTTGCTTTGACCTTTGCCCTTTTGTGTTGTAGACATAAACGAGTGTGAGACGAGTAACCCATGCCAACACATGTGCTTCAACATAATGGGCTCTTACATCTGTCAGTGCAAGCAAGGTTTCGAGCTGGCGCCTGACTCCATCTCCTGCCAAGGTACGGTATTGTTGGTATTGTGTAGTTTTACTGCCGTCTAAAATATTTCATATAATTACTTGACTCAGATCCAGCAATGGTTCCTGGTGCAATGTAGACAGCTTTGAAGGTTGCCTTATGGTTTCCCATTGGTTGTATGAGTGTTGTTCTACCGTGTCCCTGCTCTGTGTTTTGTGCAGATATTGATGAGTGTAGTTACTCCAGCTACATGTGCCAGTATCAGTGTGTGAATGAGCCGGGACAGTACACCTGTATGTGCCCTGATGGGTACCAGCTTCAGGGAACCAGCTTGTGTCAAGGTACCTATCCTATCCTATCCTTTTGTGTGTACCCCAAAAACTAATCCGTGTGTGTACCCCAAAAACTAATCCGTGTGTGTACCCCAAAAAACCAATCAATTTGTGTGTACTCCAAAAACCTGTCCATTTTTGTGTACCCTACAAAACCTATCCACTTGTGTGTACCCTACAAAATCTATCCGTTTGTGTGTACCCCAAAAATCTATCCATTTGTACTTACCACACAAAACCTATCCATTTGTGTGTACCCCAAAAAACTATCCATTTTTGAATGCAATCCCTGTCAGCGATGACCGTACTCCAGAAAAGATAAAACCACCAAAGCGATTGGTCCTTAAAACACTGTAAGAATCACTTCCTAACCGTTTTCTTGCCCAGAGACCGAGCCGCACCTCCAGGGAGGGTCGAGTAAGCCTTACGACCCAGTTCAGTTAAATCTGTTAGTTATTTTTCTTGAAATCCATGTGCTGTGGATTCACCGCACTCTGCCAAGATCTGTGTGTCATGAGCTGCCACCTACGGTGGGAAAATAAATCTAATAAAGTATTTGGTTAGACTTGGACGTGCCAAGCGTTTATACAGTACATTTACCCTTCCAAAACCATTTATTTAGATTGAAACAATTCAGTTGAGGTCCGTTTTAAATTGCCCACTGGGTGTTCCCAGATAACCAAAAAATATATCTCTGGTATCAGTTACGTATATATTTATGTAACAGCTATGCTAAACTGGCACTGTATAAACCATTTTAAAAATAAATCACCAGGTCCTTTTCAGAAGGAATACATATTTTATAGATACTTTGCTAGGGGAATAGATGTATGTGTACACATTGTACAGGCTGAAAATTAATGTAAGATGAGTTAACTTATCTCAACCCTGAATTTGGTTGTAATACATGGGACTTGCTGTGGTACTGGTGGTAGCTGCTACAGGCTACAGTCCAGCCACGGGTGGCCATCTTATCCATAGGTAATCCATAGGTAATCCACCGCTCCAGTTATCCATAGGTGCTATGGGACCTTCGGTACAAACACATGAGCCACCTGGTGTCCATTTTGGCTCAAGTTCCCCAGTTACCCACAGGTGTATTTCCTCCTTACATAAACAGACGTGAACGAGTGTGAAACGGGAGAACACAACTGTCGCGACGACGAGATGTGCTGGAATTACCACGGCGGGTTCCGGTGCTATCCCAGAAACCCCTGCCACGAGCCATACGTGCGGACGGGAGAGAAGTAAGTCAGACCTCCGAGGCAGCACAGAATGTGAAACAGTGAAATTAAGAAAACCATGCTACTAAAAATAAAGATGGTATAATGTAATGACCTGATAAGATGCTCCACTCATGGGCCCGTTATATTCTCTTGTTGCCGGGTAAATTTGTTTTCTCAAGCCGATGCACTTGCTCCTCCCCATCCCTGTGCCACGGAGTGACGCCGTCCATCGTGTACAAATACATGAGCATCCCGTCAGACCGCTCCGTCCCTGCTGACATCTTCCAGATCCAGGCTACGAACAACTACGGCAACACCCACAACACCTTCCGGATCAAGGCTGGCAATGAGGGAGGGGAGTTCTTCCTGAGGGTGAGTCTGGGATGTCCGAAAACCAGCCGGTGCTCAGCCAATCAATGCTCAGCCAATCAACCGCCACGTATCCGTCACGCCCACTCTGATAACTACTTTAAAAAAGTGTTTTTTACATAAATTTGGCACCCAACGTGGGGCTGCATCTTTACACACCACAGACGGCAGCGTGGAGCAGAGTCATATGCGGCTTTGACTGCAATCTACGGGCGACCAGCAGGGGTCGCTAGATAGCAAAGCACACAGAACCCTATGTGACAGAACCCTCCCAATCCCTGGGTTGATGCAGGAACACTCCTTTGATCCCTATACTTATTCTATGCTGTATCATTAAGGGACTTCAGTATCCTGATGTCAGTTGAGATCTACGACCTTTTTATTGCTTAATGTGTGTCTGTGACCCTGTTGCGAAATTTCTCACAGCTGAAAAATATCATTGTTTTCCCAGCGTTCCAGCAACGTTAGCGCCATGCTAATGCTAACAAAGCCGCTGACGGGACCGCGGGAGCACATTGTGGACCTGGAGATGCTTACCCACAACACCCTGCTCAACTACCGCTCCAGTTCTCTGCTACGGCTCACCCTCATCGTGGGGCCCTACTCCTTCTAACCCCCACACAGGGGGACCCCCCCCCATGTAACCCCACCATGTAACCCCACAGGGGCATCAAACACAGTACGCCAGAGAGGGGGGGTCAGATTCCAGTCCTGGGGGGGGCCACAGTGTCTGCTGGTTATCAGCCTGCTTCGTCACAAGTGCTAAACGTAATTCACTGAGCAGCTACAGAGTTCACACACCTTATTCCTAAGGTTACTTATTGAAAGGACATAACAAAAAAACTTTAAAAACTCCTGACGTTGTTACCCCCCCCCCCTTATGTATGACACCCCTGTGATACCCTATAGGCTCGCACTGTTCACTCTTGCCTTTGGAGAGCCACCTGAATATTGCCAACCAGGTGTGACTCCAGAAACCAGGTGAGGTGAGTTAATTGTATAATTAGCCTGAGCGATAATAAGAAACTGCTCTCCCAACAGCAAGAGCGAATGCCACTTGCTTTATCTCCCGGACGAGGCGTTTCATACCGCTCTTAGTCCTCCATCTTTATAGTGCGGTTTGTGCCTTCACAGAAGCAACAAAATGGCAGCCATAGGCAAGACTCTCTCTGCCACTGATCTCCGGCTTAGTTTGTGAAAGAAGCACAGAGAAGGACATTGCCTTCCGTGCCTAACCACACCATAAGCTCATCCTCTGATATTACATGCAGTGAGATGTGGAAAAACATTGAAATAAATATTCTATTATCCATAGTGACTTGCATGGCTTACATTTATGCATAATATCTGCACATACAGCTGGATGGTCAATGAAGCACTTCAGGTTAAGTACCTTTGGCTCACGGGTACAACAGCAGCCTGGGAATCAAACCAGCAACCTCTGAGTTGTGAATCAAGTTTCCTGACCAATGTAATACACTGCCCCCCCTTCAAAATAAACTGCACATGCAGTACATACTAGTACATACTATAAGTATGTATTTTTGAAACATTCCTTACCCCATATCTCAGAAAGAATAAATTATGTTTTTAAATAAGGTTTTAATAACTAAAGAATTTTTTTTTACCTGTGTTCAATGGAGCTCACTATAAAGGATACGCCACTCACAAAGATAGTATATATTAAAATCTCAAATTAATACATTTACCATTATAATCTATATCAACCTTCTGCCTATATTATAAAATCAAAAATTCCATGTTCTCACACTTTAATACATATATTTAGAGCCTTTTCAGCGTGTGCAGTTTAACATAAAGTATAAGCGTACAGCATGCATTAACATGCGTAAGGTTGGAAGTGCTTTTCGCACATATGCTTTATATTTGGACACATTACAAGATTTTGCATTTTATATATAGACATGCATTTGTTTTCCACAAGGAAGTAATTGTGTGAGCATGACTTGTAATGTTTTATTTAACAAATATTAATGTACGACTGTTTTGTATTATCTTCTCCTCCATTGAACACGAGAGCCAATATTTTTGGAAAATGTTGGAAACGTAAATTACAGCAGTCCCTGAGGAATCTTACCGCATAACCCTTAACTTGTTGGCGGAGCTTCCAGGTTGCCGTTTGCTACCACGCTGTGTTTTCCATTACCAACTACGGAGGCCTGGAAGTCTACAGCTCGCGTCAGTGCAGTAAACTGTTGACCCAAGAGTGGCACAACTTCAGATGCGGTGGCAATAACAAGGTTAGGTCACCGCCATGTCGAGTTATGATCGGCACAATAACACCGTAAGTTAATGATTTTTGCGGTCCAACACGTAGAAACGACAGAACGGCGCTCCCCGATAGTTTATACAGCAGCTAATCAGTATACGTCTAAGGATAGTAAGTGTCTGTATAATAAGTCCAAAGATAATAAAACGCAATTTCCCCAGTCGTGTGAATTTACGGAATGCACAAAAGAAATCGGGAAGCATTTTGACCTACAGGCCAACAGTGATGAAGGCGCTATCGTAGCGTAGCGCAGCAGTGTTCATTTTGCGTGCTTAAGCACAGCGCCTTTAATGTACCAATATAAACATCATAAACGCATACTGCATTTTGTTTTACCACTCTGGATTTATCAGCCATCCCTTACAAAAAACAAGTACACTAAAATTTACTTTTAAATATACTAATTTTGATAAACTATTTGTATATTTGTAAGTACTATTTTGATACTAATTGAGACTAAATTGGCCCACTTAATTTATAAAAGTATAGTCCAATTATACTTAAATGTTTATGAATTAAAAAGTGGGCCAATTTACTCTCAATAAGTATCAAAATAGTACTCTTACAAGTATAGTAATAGTTTATCAAAATTAGTATATAATATAAAAGTAAACATTAGTTTACAATTTTTTTGTAAGGAATGTTCACAATTGGAGGTAAATAAATGCATTTTGTTAGCCTCTATGTAACTCATAGCAGTAAAATGTATGATTGTTTTAATGCTAACGATAAAATGCTATAGGCCTTCAAATGCAAATCCGTTGTGTTTTTTGTTTACCATTTAAAAATGTTTTACTTTACATATTTTATCTGTAGTCTTGTAATGACTATATCAGCATGTGAGTCAGTTAATGTGCTTATTTTATGTCTATAGAACATTAAGAGGAGGAAAAGTGTCTTAAAAGTGCCTTAAAGTCATTTTTATATCCATAGTTTAAGTTTGATACGTAAATACACTTTTTTCCTATGTTTCTATTTAAAACTGCCTTTTTTCACCTCTAAATCAGAAAAAAAACAACATTACTCTGATGTGCAAAAAGTAATTTTGCTCTGGAATAAAAACATTATTTGTACTTGTCTCTCTGCGCATATGTTTTTTTCTTCTTTGTAACGAGATCATGGAAAAATATGTCAGATATTGGCAATATTCTTGTTAGGAAATTATTTAACTGAGTGGAGACAACCGTATCAGATTTAACCGAGCCAAATTACCGGGCTCCAGTGGGGCCTGTCCTGCAGATACACACACACACAAACACACACACGCTCTCACACACATACACACACACTCACACACACACACACGCTCTCTCACACACACACACACACACACACACACACACATACACACACACGCTCTCACACACATACACATACACACAAACACACACACACACGCTCTCACACACATACACATACACACACACACACACACGCTCTCACACACATACACACACACAAACACACGCTCTCACACAAACACACACACGCTCTCACACACATACACACACACACACACTCTCACACACATACATACACACACACGCTCTCATACACACACACACAAATACACGCTCTCACACACATACACACACTCACACACACGCTCTCACACAAACACACACGCTCTCACACACATATACACACACTCACACACATACACACACACTCACACACAAACACACACACACACACACACATACAAACACACGCTCTCACACACATACACTCACACACACACACACACGCTCTCACACACACACATGCTCTCACACACACACACACACACACTCACACGCTCTCACACACATACACACACTCACACTCTCACACACATACGCTCACACACAAACACACAGACGCTCTTAACTCTCTCACACATGCACACGCTCTCACACAAACACACACACTCACACGCTCTCACACACATACACACACACACACACACAAACACACGCTCTCATACACACACACACACACACACAAACACACGCTCTCACACATACACACACACGCACACACACACTCTCACACACATACACTCACACTCACACACAAACACACACACACACGCTCTCACACACATACACACACACAAACACACGCTCTCACACACATACACTCACACACACACACACACACGCTCTCACACACATATACACACACACACACACACAAACACACACACTCACACGCTCTCACACACATACACACACACTCACACTCTCACACACATACACTCACACACAAACACACAGACGCTCTTAACTCTCTCACACATGCACACGCTCTCACACACACACACGCTCTCACACACATACACACACACTCACACACACACACACACTCACACACAAACACACAGACGCTCTTAACTCTCTCTCACACATGCACACACTCTCACACAAACAGACACACACACAAACGCTTTCTCTCACATGCACACACACACACACACACACACAGCGCCATGCTTACAGACAGGCTGCTTACAGGAAAGATTTAAAGCGTTCCCTGACATGTTTACAAAGGCTAAGAGTGTGTGTGTGTGTGGGGGGGGGATTAATCCAAATGCTAAAACAATACAGAAGGCTGTGAAAATCCGTGCAGCGTTGAACACGCCCCTTCTGCCTTGCGTTGAACACGCCTTTTCCGGCTTGGCGTTGAACACGCCTTTTCTGGCTCGGTGTTGAACACGCCCCTTCTGGCTCGGTGTTGAACACGCCCCTTCTGGCTCAGCGTTGAACACGCCCCTTCTGGCTCGTGCTGAACACGCCCCTTCTGGCTCATGCTGAACACGCCCCTTCTGCCTCGCACTGAACACGCCCCTTCTGGCTCGCACTGAACACGCCCCTTCTGGCTCTGCGTTGAACATGCCCCTTCTGGCTCGGCGTTGACCACGCCCCTTCTGGCTCGCACTGAATACGCCCCTTCTGGCTCTGCGCTGAACACGCCCCTTCTGGCTCTGCGTTGACCACGCCCCTTCTGGCTCGCACTGAACACGCCCCTTCTGGCTCTACCTATAAAGCGAGAGCTCTTCAGTTACTCTTCAGTGGGAGAGCGCAGTGGCCGTGACGGCAGTGAAGGTGAAGTTTGTGTTTTCTGGAATTCCCCCCGCCCCCCGCAGGCTTGGACGGAAGCCATATGAAACCCTGGTCCTGTGTTCGGACACGTGCCGGGGGGATTTGCGGGGATCCGGGCACAGGGAGGAGAAGGAACGCTGCTGGGAAGACAATCTGGGACTTGGGAAAGGACCAGTTGTTGCGCAATTTAATTTTCCAGTCCTGCTGGGGTGAAAAATAGCAGGAGAAGATCACATTGAAGCAAAGAGCCACACGCGATGTGTCACACAGTCACCTGCAACTTGTTAGCGTGCTATTTATAAAATTACCAGGAACGTCCCATAGAGATAAATAATCTTTTTTTTTTGTTTTTTTGCAAGTGACACCAGAGGCCAAAAGGCAGCACAGTTAAAATCATATACATGATAAAGAAAAACATCATTACATGAATAACGAGCATCGAGCACGGATGTTACAACATGCACACACACACACACACACACACACACACACGCACAAACACACACACACACACACGCACGCACACACGCACACACACACACACGCACACACACACACACACATATACACACACACGTCTCCATCATGGCCTTTCAGCTACATAAATCAGGACAAATTTGGCATGAAACAAGAATCTCTCTAAGATGGTAATTGTGATTGTGAATCTCTCTAAGATGGTAGATTTGTGATTGTGAAGCTCTCTAAGATGGTAGAGTTGTGATTGTGAATCTCTCTAAGATGGTAGATTTGTGATTGTGAATCTCTCTAAGATGGTAGAGTTGTGATTGTGAATCTCTCTAAGATGGTAGATTTGTGATTGTGAATCTCTCTAAGATGGTAGATTTGTGATTGTGAATCTCTCTAAGATGGTAGATTTGTGATTGTGAATCTCTAAGATGGTAGATTTGTGATTGTGAATCTCTAAGATGGTAGTGTTGTGATTGTGAAGCTCTCTAAGATGGTAGAGTTGTGATTGTGAATCTCTCTAAGATGGTAGATTTGTGATTGTGAATCTCTCTAAGATGGTAGAGTTGTGATTGTGAATCTCTCTAAGATGCTCGTTGTGATTGTGAATTTCTCGAAGATGGTAGAGTTGTGATTGTGAATCTCTCTAAGATGGTAGAGTTGTGATTGTGAATTTCTCTAAGATGGTAGAGTTGTGATTGTGAATCTCTCTAAGATGGTCGTTGTGATTGTGAATTTCTCTAAGATGGTAGAGTTGTGATGTGTTTCTGTTTTTGGGGACGGCTACGTCTCGATTGTGTCTCAGACCACCTGCTGAAGTGGTTCAGGCCGTGGATCTGTTCCTAATGCGTATTGGGTGCATTTACATGTGGATAATTCCTACAATCTAGATACTCAAGACCCATGAAATGACCAGGTGTAAAAACGTGGTATAAAATGCAGCAGACACTTTGGCTCTCCTGGAGGTTTCGCTCTTTAATATGTGTCCCAGGGCCGTACACAGTCAGGGGTGGAGGTTTGGGGTGGGGGGTAGATTGCGATCGCAAAGGGCTCCTGTGGTTTAAAAACTTGCTGCAGTCAAAAGGGCACTTTTGCTGTCTCAGAGCAGGGGGGAACATGCTGGTGGTGTCCATCTCTGCACGTGCCTGATGTCAAAGGTATTCTTTCAGATACCACAGTTTAACATGGTGTATTTGACTGTGTATATGTATATAACCTGTAAATCATGTTACTGGTTTTCAGTTGGTGCAGATAAGTCTGATTATTTTATCAGTGAGTTTTTGGGCAGAATTTATTTAATTTAGTGCAGAATGTACAGAGCGCGGCCGTGTAAACCACTCGTGGGCGGGAGGGACGGCTCAGAATGTCAACCTGCTTATTTATCTTTCTTCTCACCAAATAAACCTGCGTTAACATAACATTTGCGCCATATATCTTTCAGTTAAAATTTATAAATAGGTTCTACATGCAAGAGGAAGGTGGGGAAGTTATTCAAAACCAAGGAATTCAGGACTGCCGTGCGGCTCTTTCTGTTAAAGCACAACTGAACTTTGGCAGAACTTTGGGTTGTGTCGTTACCTGGCCATGATATGAGTCCAAATGGTGGCGAAATATGTTCGTTAGTTGCTCTGTGCTCCCCTGGGGTGGTAATCCAGAATAGGCTATTTGCCACTCTCCATTCACTTCTATAGAGCAGCTAAAACGGTCTCAAAATGACACTTCTAGCACATTTATGAACGCGAACAAAACATATTCTGTCACTCCAAGCAATAACCAGTCCTTGTACATTTTTTTTTTGTGTGTAATTAAAATTATTTATAAAAGTACTATTTTCTTCAATGTTGTTTGCAAGCTACCAAATAGAAATAGCAAAATGTCAGCAGGTCGGTTTATTTACCATAGATGTATACTACCAGAAAAGCTTGCTTCTGTGGAAATTTGGACCAATGAGTGCTTTCTGACGCATCGGCGCATTAATACCGTTTCTGGCACAAGAATGACCTACCGGATCTACGTTCCAAATAAAATACAAAAAAGCCAGGAAAGGGCTATTTAATTTTTTTAAAAAGTAAAAACCTACAAGGACTGGTTATGTGGTTCCAGGGGTGAAACTATTAGTGGCCCCTGCTGGTGAACCAGGAGATTGCTGTCCACCCCTGGAATCACACGAAGTTTCTTCCGTGTAAACTGCCATTTCATTTGAGCTTTTAGTCTTTTTTGTTGTTGAGATAAATCAATCCGGGTAATAGTATGGAGGATATTTGTGCATAATGATTGTCACGAAGCAGTATGCAGTAAGCAGTATACAGTAAGCAGTATACATTATGCTAGTACACAGGACACAGTTGATAGGGCTCTTATTTTGACACATCCCTGGTGGGGCGTGTAACAGAACGTGTAGCGCGGCTGAGTCTCAAACCGTCGAGTCCTCGAGCGCGGTTAAGGGTTTGAACCTCCTGTGCTGTGATCCTATCTCTATCTGTTACCCTCTCTACTCTCTACCCGTCTGAATAACGCATACAAGAGTGTAATACACAAGGAGGATGGGCTGTTCTTTCTCCGTTTTTATTTTAAAGAAAGATTGTGAGACATTAGTCCAATCTTCAGCGGGGGCTGAACACAATGGAAACGAATCGGCACTATATTTAGAGGCTGCTGGGAAGACCAGCGTAATAAGCGGCTACACACATCGTCTGCAAAACGCCTGCAGTTCCTCAGAAGTGTTGGGTGTGAATCAGTGGACAATAAAAAAACGCACACAAGGCCTATCATTAAGGAGGCCTATTCCGGCAAAATAAAAATAATACACAACATGTAATAGTACCCGTATTGCTTTCCCAGATCACACAACTTTCCCTAAAGCTTTGGGTCCTTTTTTATGTGGTGCAATTCCAAGGAGTCTTGGATTTGGGATGGATATGTTACTTTTGAAATTCCGACTCTGTGTAGCGATGCTTCCTGGCACTGGGTATCCATGCAGTCCAGATCTCAAGAAATATTTTTGCGCACTAATTATTTAAGTAGAGACATGTTGGACAGCTCTGTAATCCACATCGCCACCCCTCCCTTCTTAAATTCCATTCTTGTTTTGTACGCTACGTTAAAAAAAATTCTGCATTCCAGCCGCATTATTGAACTTGTCGGTGCAAACAAATCATCAAGCTCTGCCACGCGAGCTAGTCCTATTACAACGAATTAAAAAAACATATATACAAACTGTTGGGGGGAGACGGGTAGACCTACATGGTGATATAGTTAGGGGTTGGGGTCCAGGAGAATATGCTAAATGTGGATGTATTGGTGACATCTGGTGGTATTAAGCTGCTATTACAGCTGACGGTGCTGGATACTCGGTTGTAAACGAGCGCAGCTGAATGCCGTTTGCAATCCGCCACCATTTACCGATCTGATATGACAAGAAATATTGAGCATTAACAAGTTCGCTGCTTGACTTCCAATTAATCAGCATTCAAGCCGTCTCTGCGATGGACCGTTTCACACCAGCGCATTTCACGTTTATAACATTAGTCGTATATTTTTGAGACCGTGTGGATTTTCTGTTTCAGCAGCTTGGGCCTGTCCGGTCCCTGTGTGCTGGTTTTTGTTCCGGTTCCAAACACAATTGCAATCCCAGAATTTTAACAAGCTGTTAATTTTTCTTAATTAGGTGCTTTTCTTGTTTGGAGGAATTATTCAACACTGTGCCAGAAACAGCTATGCATGCCATGAAGTCCCATATTTTTGTCCCATACTTTCTTCATTATCTACCAAATGGTTAGTTTTAGTGGCCACGTGTCCACACTTTCACCAATTAGGAGCCTATTAATTCACCTCGGTTTTTAATTTGATCTGTTAAAAAAATAATGTTACCTCTTTTTATGTATAAATGTTTGCAATATAGCACAATGTGAACGTTGGACTTATTCTTCATGGCTATTTCTGACACAATGTGTGTTAAGAGGGTAAATAATCTCTAAACATAAAAAGCACATAATTAAGAAAAATTAACAGCAGGGATTGAAATTGTGTTTGGAATAAAAACCAGCACACAGGGGTCCCCCAGGACCGAGTTTGGGAACCCCTTTCCTTAGCTCCTGATGAAGCATTGCATTCTGGAAATAATTTATTTGCTTTTTCCACATGGACACATGTGCAGAAATGTTCCTGTTGATTTAGCTTTGCAACAGCCTTGTCCATTAAATATTTTAATTATGGTTTCCATATAATAAAATAAGTTATTTAATTGCATACTTCCCAATTATCCCTGCACTTTATAGTTAATAAATTAGCATATTGCTACATAATACAGCGAAACACACGATTATCTGAGCCGATTCCATGCTGTCCATTCTGCTGTGATCATTTATATAAATTTCAGCATGAACTCAGTTTAAAAGCTCTAGCCCTAAATTAAACAAAAACGGGAATTAAAGTGTTACGTTTAAACTGATGACTGTAGTGTGTATGTGTTTGCTAGCCAGAGAGTCGGTTATAGTTTTGTCAGAAACTTGGACCTGCTGGGTCAATTATAGCTGAACTGCATTACAACTGGAACAGCTGATGTCCAAACCTGTGAAATAAGGATTAACTGCTCCAGTAGGCCAAATGCGGTTCTGTGGTTTAGGGGTTTAAACCTAAGCAATTTACACGCTGTCTTTTCCTCTCTCTGGCCATTTTTGGCTGAGAACTGGCTTGCAACCCTTGCATATCTTCTTTTTTATATAAAAAAAACATTTTTGTTTTAATGACGCAAGAAGCGAAGTAGCAGTTGAGGCAGGAGAGGGGATTTGTATATACTGTTTGACGAAGAGTGTGCCCGCAAAGGTATGTTTTTATTGGCAAAACAAGCTGGCGGCAGCATGCTTGAAAGATAATAAACTTGACTGAGCAGACATGACCGCAAGCTGGCTATGAGGTGTGCCAATCCAGGTATTGAAGCAAGGCTGACATATGTCGCTGGAGGGTCTGACACTCAGAACTGACCCGTGGTCAGTTTAAACTTCACATAATTGGCAAGTTGAGCGTTAGTGAAGATTTACAGATCCGAGTTGGTTGGAAACACGGTCATTAAACACTTGTTTGGTTGCTGCCAGCTGCAAAGTGGCCCCTGGCCAGTAGGTGGTAGCATTACTTTGGACAAAAAATGTAGATCAGCGGCGCTTCTCTCTCGCTCTTGGTGAAAAGCGCCGCGTGCAGGGCTTGTGTGTTGTCGCTCTGAAGTTGACCACACACATAAACACACATTGTAGTATTACATATTCGTTTTTTTATTATTATAAAAAAATGGTTAAACATTTATTCCATTAAGAATATTGATAAATTACATTGGTAAGTTAAACAAAATCAGAAATAAAAACACTAACATCGTAAGAAAAAAACACAGAGAACAGCATCTTAAAATAGCGTAAAAATCTCTTCAGAATCTAAAGAAAAGATTTTTCAAATATAGTGGTCCTAGTGGTTCTATTTTTTTCTACACTCGTCTCTTTTCTTTGTAACCTCCCAGCTAACAAAATGAAGTCCCCAGGACATCCCCTGAACGTATCAAAATGTCATCAGGACGCCGCCTTGACGTTTTTTTGTAGGGTTTTCTGAACTTTACGTGGACGTCACAGAGAACGTTCCCGGGACGTTCTAGTAACCTCCCCCAGACATTAATTACATGACGTTATATTGTAACTAGTTACAGACGTTGCAGGAACGTCCCTGAATGTCCCATGAATAGTATGAGCACAACGTCATATTTTAACCGGATACGGACGTTGCTTGAAGGACCCCGAAAAATTCAAATAAAATGTCATATTGAAACCAAACAGTGACCTTCCTAGGACTTTAATAACGTTCTAGTAATGTTTTTAGGACATTCCTAGGGAACGTCACATCATAACTTTGAGGGGACTAAAATGGGACGTCCACTGTTTTCTGGGCTACAGTTTATATTAACCTTAAAATGAGCACGTAGTAGCCTATAATCTTAGCTGATTTTGAGATAATATACCTATTCACATTTTTTTGAAAAGATATTTGGTGGGTGTGTAGTGCACACATCACTCTGTCATATGTTGTGGTTATTTGAAGTTATTAGAATCTCTTGACCATCACTTTAACTATTAATTCAAGTCCAGCAGTGTTTACACGAGTCCACGTTGTATAAAAGGTACTCTGGCGGCACCAGCAAACTCCATTCATATACAGTACAATAAGCAAGATCGCTGCATGTGAATATAAGCCAGTTTAAGTATTCAGTAGGAAATTAGTAGCATATGCCTAAGCGCTCTTCATTGAAAGCGTCTGAAAACACCGCGGCGTTCTTTTGATGCTGATGGAAATGCACGAGGAACTGCTGGTCTCACTGCATCATCCAATCAGTTCCTGATGCAGTATCATCGACACCAGAAAGGTCTGCGCTGTGCATCTGTTCCTTCCACAGCGAAACAAAACGTCTGGAAAGAGATTAAACGCAGCGAAATGAAAAGTCGACAACAATAAACAGTTAGGCCTTAAAAATAAGAAAAGGAATGATGAATGGGCACATGAATGAAAGCGGCCAAAAATAAAGAAAAGAAAAGGTATGTGGCACTTTTTTTTTTGGCGAGCGAAGTTAACCTCATTAAGACACGCTTCCGTAATTGCAGCGACATCTTCATTCAGAACGCGGATCTCCGAGGCTTTGGTGACAGCTCGCGCCGATCGATAGGGCAGCGCGAGGAAATCGCTGCATTTAACATAATCCCAGGAGCCACTGTGAGGGGGGGCTTCTGCACAGCTCACAGTTGCCAGCTGAGATTATGCCAAATCCCAGCCGTTGACAATAGAGGCGTGTCGCACTCGGGGGCGTTTTCTGTAGAGACAACGACACACCTTCACGCAGGCGAGAAAGCCACGCGCTCGAAACGCGTGTCAAAGACAGTTGCGTCGATATGTCACTCCGTGTGGCATGTTCAACAGCCAACAAGTCAACCCTTCCGAAAAGAATATGCAGGAGTTAAAATTCTTTATCATTTCCTTTAAAAAAGCATATACTTGACATAGTTTTTTGTATTCTTTTGTGCATTTTTCCATTCCCCTGACAATATCTGGAAGATCTGTTTGTCAACACACACCACTCATCAGGGAACAACAGTCAAGTTAATATGCTACCGGTGTTATTGGTGTTTTTAGAGTTTTGTCCTGTTGAAGCCAAACAGTTTTTTCCCCCCAGAGAAATCAAAAATGAACTTTACTAATACTTAGACATATACTAATAGGCATTGGTTTATTTACAGCCAGGTGTGTCCATTTTAGGAATGAGGGCATGGTGCACATAGACAGCAGAAAGAGGAACAGGATATATAGACTGCACAAAGGGGAACAGGATATACAGACTGCACAAAGGGGAACAGGATATACAGACTGCACAAAGAGGAACAGGATATACAGACTGCACAAAGGGGAACAGGATATACTGACTGCACAAAGGGGAACAGGATATACAAACTGCACAGAGGAGAACAGAATATACAGACTGCACAAAGAGGAACAGGATATACAAACTGCATAAAGAGGAACAGGATATACTGACTGCACAAAGAGGAACAGGATATACAGACTGCACAAAGGGGCACAGGATAAACTGACTGCACAAAGGGGAACAGGATATACAGACTGCACAAAGGGGAACAGGATATACTGACTGCACAAAGAGGAACAGGATATACTGACTGCACAAAGAGGAACAGGATATACAGACTGCACAAAGAGGAACAGGATATACTGACTGCACAAAGGGGAACAGGATATACAAACTGCTCAAAGGGGAACAGGATATACAGACTTCACAAAGAGGAACAGGATATACTGACTGCACAAAGGGGAACAGGATATACAGATGGCACAAAGGGGAACAGGATATACAAACTGCACAAAGGGGAACAGGATATACAGACTGCACAAAGGGGAACAGGATATACAGATTGCACAAAGGGGAACATGATATACAGACGGCACAAAGGGGAACAGGATATACTGACTGCACAAAGAGGAACATGATATACAGACTGCACAAAAAGGAACAGGATATACAGACTGCACAAAGGGGAACAGAATATACAAACTGGACAAAGGAGAACAGGATATACAGACTGCACAAAGAGGAACAGGATATAGACTGCACAAAAGGGAACAGAATATACAGACTGCACAAAAGGGAACAGAATATACAAACTGCACAAAGGGGAACAGGATATACAGACTGCTCAAAGGGGAACAGGATATACAGACTGCACAAAAGGGAACAGAATATACAAACTGCACAAAGAGGAACATGATATACAGACTGCTCAAAGGGGAACAGGATATACAGACTGCACAAAGAAGAACAGAATATACAGACTTCACAAAGGGGCACAGGATATACAGACTGCACAAAGGAGAACAGAATATACAGACTGCACAAAGAGGGACAGGATATACTGACTGCACAAAGAGGAACATGATATACAGACTGCACAAAGGGGCACAGGATATACAGACTGCACAAAGGAGAACAGAATATACAGACTGCACAAAGAGGAACAGGATATACAGACTGCACAATGGGGAACAGGATATACAGACTGCACAAAGGGGAACAGGATATACTGACTGCACAAAGGGGAACAGGATATACAGACTGCACAAAGAGGAACAGGATATACAGACTGCACAATGGGGAACAGGATATACAGACTGCACAAAGGGGAACAGGATATACAGACTGCACAAAGGGGAACAGGATATACTGACTGCACAAAGGGGAACAGGATATACAGACTGCACAAAAAAGAACAGAATATACAGACTGCACAAAGAGGAACAGGATATACAGACTGCACAATGGGGAACAGGATATACAGACTGCACAAAGGGGAACAGGATATACTGACTGCACAAAGGGGAACAGGATATACAGACTGCACAAAGAGGAACAGGATATACTGACTGCACAAAGGGGAACAGGATATACAGACTGCACAAAAAAGAACAGAATATACAGACTGCACAAAGGGGCACATTTCAGACAGGCTGCAGAATCTCTTCAGGTTAATGTGAGGAACTAAAACACATCACAGTTGCCTGCAGAGATTACCCAGTCTGTCCTTGGCCCAAATAACATGTACACCTGTATTACACTCACCCAATAACATATACACCTGTATTACACTCACCCAATAACATATACACCTGTATTACACTCACCCAATAACATATACACCTGTATTACACTCACCCAATAACATATACACCTGTATTACACTCACTCAATAACATATACACCTGTATTACACTCACCCAATAACATATACACCTGTATTACACTCACCCAATAACATATACACCTGTATTACACTCACTCAATAACATATACACCTGTATTACACTCACCCAATAACATATACACCTGTATTACACTCACCCAATAACATATACACCTGTATTACACACCCAATAACATATACACCTGTATTACACTCACCCAATAACATATACACCTGTATTACACTCACCCAATAACATATACACCTGTATTAAACTCACCCAATAACATATACACCTGTATTACACTCACCCAATAACATGTACACCTGTATTACACTCACCCAATAACATATACACCTGTATTACACTCACCCAATAACATATACACCTGTATTACACTCACCCAATAACATATACACCTGTATTACACTCACCCAATAACATATACACCTGTATTACACTCACCCAATAACATATACACATGTATTACACTCACCCAATAACATATACACCTGTATTACACTCACCCAATAACATATACACCTGTATTACACTCACCCAATAACATATACACCTGTATTACACTCACCCAATAACATGTACACCTGTATTACACTCACCCAATAACATGTACACCTGTATTACACTCACCCAATAACATATACACCTGTATTACACTCACCCAATAACATGTACACCTGTATTACACTCACCCAATAACATATACACCTGTATTACACTCACCCAATAACATATACACCTGTATTACACTCACCCAATAACATATACACCTGTATTACACTCACCCAATAACATATACACCTGTATTACACTCACCCAATAACATATACACCTGTATTACACTCACCCAATAACATATACACCTGTATTACACTCACCCAATAACATATACACCTGTATTACACTCACCCAATAACATATACACCTGTATTACACTCACCCAATATCATATACACCTGTATTACACTCACCCAATAACATATACACCTGTATTACACTCACCCAATAACATATACACCTGTATTACACTCACCCAATAACATATACACCTGTATTACACTCACCCAATAACATATACACCTGTATTACACTCACCCAATAACATATACACCTGTATTACACTCACCCAATAACATATACACATGTATTACACTCACCCAATAACATATACACCTGTATTACACTCACCCAATAACATATACACCTGTATTACACTCACCCAATAACATATACACCTGTATTACACTCACCCAATAACATGTACACCTGTATTACACTCACCCAATAACATATACACCTGTATTACACTCACCCAATAACATATACACCTGTATTACACTCACCCAATAACATATACACCTGTATTACACTCACCCAATAACATATACACCTGTATTACACTCACCCAATAACATATACACCTGTATTACACTCACCCAATAACATATACACCTGTATTACACTCACCCAATAACATATACACCTGTATTACACTCACCCAATATCATATACACCTGTATTACATACACACCCACATACACAAACATACAGTATATACATAACCTATCCACTCCCCCCACATACACACACACAACAGCACATCTTTGTAATATATATACAAACATAACATCAAAAACATGGTCACCCCTCAAATAGATACATTTTATAAAATATTGAGTCCATTTCCTGGCTTGTTTTATGGTGACTATGGTGCTAAGTACCGAAGATTAGTGCAGACCACACGTGTGCTTCAGTGCATTTGTGTGTCATACAGGATACATTTCCGTCATAGTCCAAAGAACTCTAAATACATGCGTGTCACATGTTGTGCCAAGAGCAGGTTTTCTTACAGAATGTTTTTTTCTAAATTCTAAGTCAGTGTTCTAGAACTCTACTGCTTTCACTCACCAGTAGTGATCTTAGTTACATCAGCATTAGAATATACAGTTAAGAACGTTCTTACGACATATTTGTGATTTTACACCGTAAAAGGGGTTATTAAAGATCCCCTTTAGGCCGTGGGGGTTTTCTCCGGCAGTGGTGTGCATGTAGGCACGCCCCAATCTTGCTGAGGGGTTAATCTGCTCACCAGCCGAGCCCAGCCCAGCTCAGCCCAGCCCAGCTCAGCCCAGCCCAGCCCAGCACAGCACAGCACAGCCCAGCTCAGCCCAGCCCAGCTCAGTCCAGCTCAGCTCAGCCCAGGGGCGAGAGGGACGGATAACTCCAGCTGGTTTCCTGCAGAGCTCTCCCAGCAGCAGCTGCTACATGCTCTGTTCTTATAAAAACCCCAAATCCCTCCTTCTTTTTATTTTGGGGAGGTCTGCTGGTTACCATGGTGATGGAGCATGGGGCACGTGTCCCATTGTTGGACTCCGTGGAGGTGAGCCATAGGGGCTGGGGAGAGAAAGAGAACAAGCTGAACACCAATCAATTTCATTTGGCATTTTTATCATGTATGCTTTTATTATCTACATTCTATTTTTATATATATATATATATACATATTTTTTGTTTTTGTTTTAATAGTTTTTGCTCTGTGAAGCACTTACTATCCCAATATACAGCTGGACATTTTTACTGAAGCAGTTGTTTAAGCACCTTGCTCAACAGAACGGCTGTGCCCCACCTGTTATTTGAGCCTGCAACCTCTCAGTTCCCTAAGGGTTACTCTACCCCTACCCCACCCCTGCCTGTCCTCTCTGAGCTAACAGCCCAGGCCCTTAACCACTGCACATTAATGCTACTGTTATTAATGCAGTAAAATCTAGTCCAGGGTTAATTCAACTCTAACAGTTTATTTGAGTCCAATAAGAACAATATGTGCATTACACTATAAGCTAATTTAACACTGAACATTTTACTAGTTGGATCATAACTCAGATAATTAATATCATAACTCAGATAATTAATGTCATAACTCAGATAATTAATATCATAACTAGATCATTAATAACTTTACTTTTGACATTCCATTGCATTATTTTCTAGCACTGCATAGCAGGCAAGTAAAATGAGGATATATATGCTGCCTTACCTGCAGGGCAGTAGTAAGGTTTTTATAGCAAGAAATCATTATTGTTTTAAATATAAGAAAACATAAGATATGAATTGCATTATGCTCAAAATATCCGCCGATATAAGTTTAATCTGCATTATTATCAAGTCAAGTGAAATTCACTTCTAAAGCGCATGTAAAACGACTACCTTCAACCAAAGTGCTGTACAATTAATACAAACATGAGTGTGCAAAACAGAAAATATATATTTTTTAAACGAAACACAATAATACACAAATAAAAGGACAGACCTTGTGTGAAATTAAAAGCAAGAGGGAAATATTGGATTTGAGTTGAGATTTAAATGTGTTAATGTTTGGTGCAGAACTAATTAAAAGTGCCAATCTGTTCCACAGCCAAACAATATTAACGATATTTTTTATATTCTTTGAGAGAAAAGAAAGACAGATCCATAAAGATACTGGTTTAAATAATATTGTAGATTAAGTGTTCAAAATCCATTATATCAGGAAGGAATAAATACAGTCAAGTAGTTTAACCCTGTAGTTTCAATACAGACTCCAAAAAAACAGGTGTCGGCTAACTTGTGAACAAAGCAGAGCGTCTTTCTTTTTATTTTTTTATTTTCCATCGTCCCCAAAAAAATCACAATGTCACGTGGTAGCGCGTCTATACACGAACAACAGGTTATTAGTTCAGCAGAAACCAATGCAAGCGCGAGAAAGAAAGACAAGCCAAATTCGTGTATCAGTTGTTTCTTTCGCTAATGTTTGTGAATATAATCGTAGCCTCTTGGTGAAGTTTTTTCTTTGCACTTTGGCAGTTAGCGTCTGGATAATGTTGCTATAACAACTGCCTTTGTCGTTCTGTCAACCTTTTTTCTCTGATCTGTGGGGATAATCTGTCCATTTTTAACTGTCAGTCATACTTGTCTCTTGACCAAAACAATTTCCCTGGACACAACCAAAACAGTAATCAAACATGTTTTTTTTAAATGACAAAAGAAACGTCTTGTGTTTATTAGGCTACATGGTGCAGTCTGCCATGATTTGGGACTTGGTTACACACTAGATGGACAGTATTTTTGACAGTCCTAACCTCCTAAAAAGCGGGTCCCGCTGAGCGCAGCGGGACTCAAACGTTAAATGCCATCTGTTTCAAGAGTAGCCTAGCTTTACTTTTTCTCTCTCTCAAATTAAAAAAAGATAACCCGGTTAACAAACACCAGATGAAACGTTAGTTTTTTAACCTATGAAAATGTCTGGATAAAACTGTATATTGTTGAATGTATGAGTAGATGTTTTGCAGCGTGTTCGCATATAGGACGCGATGTAAAGCATTTGGTAACAATGAGCTTACAGGCATGTCATTTTAAACAAAAACAACGAGCTATAAATTCATTGCACGGTGTGTTTTACGTCTTATTTCACGTGTTTACAGCATCCTCTGTTCTAAAGAAAAGCCATCGTGAATTAGCCAGGATTTCAGCTCTATTGGTTTATCTCCAGCCCAGTCTGGAGAGCCTGCTCCGAGTTTCCGGTGAGGTGCACGCGGCGTTGGTGCACCTGCTCCCCCGACCGCCCCCCGCTGATTTTCTCTTGTTCCAGGCTGCTGTTGCGAGGAGCTGTGGTGAGGGTCACCCGCGAGCGGCCTGGAAGCGCATCCGCGTGCAGATGTTCCACGGTGATGATCCCGTAGTGCACGAGCTTATTGTTAAACTTTACGCCACTAAAGCCGGGATTTGCATACACCCAACCCACGAATCCTCTCTTTATGTCCCTCGTTTATCAACAACACATAACATATTTTAGGCCCAACTTTGATCAGAATGTATGGTAATTTTTTTGGGCCAAGCGTTTATGAAGTTTGTAATGTGCACGCGCAAACTTAAACGTAAAAAAAAAAAATGAAAGCGATAATGTTCTGGGAAGACCTGCTAATAAAAATAAATCACACGTCTGCATGCACACAGTAGGCTACTTAGGTTTACCCGTCAGAGCATAATTTCTGTCCCACTGCACAGTACTGAGGTGCTAAATGTGTTTTCCTCGCTCCATTTAAAATGAATTGTTTGTTGGTTGGGTTCAGTTTGCAAAGAACCACTTTATAAGTAATCCTGCCATTTGAATTCAGAAATGCTTTGAGCAGACAGGTATCCTGAAGAGATTAATTATATTGTTTGATGAAGGTTCTGGTGGATGAGGAATTCAAACGGGGGGGGGGTTAAGATGATGACACAGCCTCGGAACCTTTTGGGAGGCAGAATTCCTCCGGGGTCCAACATCGGCTCCAAACAACTGAAGTCTACATGAGCAGCTATGAGGGGGGTGCAGGAGGGAGACTGTATCAAATCGGACTAAATAAATTTGGCACTAACTTCCTCCAGAACCTCCATGTTGTGGAAAATATGATATACTTATTATGTGTGTATATTTA
This sequence comes from Ilyophis sp. 1 JC-2022, assembly GCA_022702515.1. Lineage (NCBI taxonomy): Eukaryota > Metazoa > Chordata > Actinopteri > Anguilliformes > Synaphobranchidae > Ilyophis > Ilyophis sp. 1 JC-2022. Next base: position 79,283,565 of record CM040405.1, read on the forward strand.
TACACATATCAGATTAATGAAAGTTCCTCATTTAAGTTTGCAATAATGGAAGAGAAAATGACTGCACTGCATCCACGGACATCCAGTCTAATACATAGCCTATATATATATATATATATATATATATATATATATATAATTATTATTATTATTTTATTATTTATTTATTGAATCTTTTTCAATTCATTTATTTCCCCACAGAATTCTCTTGCAGTCCTATAGAACAGCCATGTCTGCCATTAGAGATGTGTCTGTCCAGCATCAACGATATTCTGGTGAGCAGATTGTGAATGTTATACGTTTGAATTTCTTTTTAAAATACTGCAAGACTGTTTCCTCAAACATTTACAATTTTACAATAAAAAATTGTAAACTGTTTAGATTATTTCAGTCATTTTTATTTTTCAAAATCTATGTGATTTATGTGACTCCTGTATACACATATAACAAACACAAATCTTTTTAAAGTTAATTGTTAATTACACATAGCCTGACTGTACTCGGCAATAAACGGTGACGGTCTTTTATCTGCCCACTTAATTTACAATTAACCCAGCCCCCTCGCGGCCGAAATGACCTTTTCAAATTACCGATCTGTCTCGCGCAGTGCCACTTGTCACCGACAATGACCGACGAATTGGAGGCAGGCCGCCACTGGGCGCCGATCCCCGTCCTCGATATTTCTGTCTCCCTTATTGGACGCATAATTTCCCAGCATCCTCTGATACGGCTGACTAAGAGCCGACGAGGTTGCTGTGCGATTATAATTACACAGGCCAGCATATATCACCATGGCAATCTGCGGAAATGTAGGCCTAAATCTTTATTTATACCCACATGCAAATCAGGAGCCAGTAATGTGGTGCGTGGAGGAGCCTCTGACCTTTCGGATAACGACACGCCGACCAGCCAATCAACGGTGCCGCAAGACAAACTAACACTTTGGGCCGTCGGTGGTATTTCCATCACTCTTTTCACTCTTAACGTCTTTCTTAATTCATAAATGAATAGACAACTGTCTTAATTATCATGTGCAGTCAGAGAACACAGATTGGTTCACATTTACACAGCACCAAAGCGGAGGATGCTTTAACATAGTGTAAATACTCGAAGCCTTTCCACAGAGAAGCTGTTACGAGAACAAATCGCCTTTTCCCTAAAGAGCTAACACGAAACGCAACGCCTTTCTGCATCCGTGTCTAATGCAACACTACATAGATTTTGCGCATGATTTATGGTAGGCCTTACCTTTCCTTTGGCGGATTTCTAGAATCCATTTTTATGCTCGCACAGTATTCGCGCATTTGAATTTTCTCCAGTTGGTCTTGGAGAGAGTGTGGTTCTGCTGCGAATAACCCCCATCCAAAAGTGGCCGGTGCTTTCATCCACCGCGTTTCTCTTCCAGCCCTGTATTGATCTCATTCGCAACCTATATCAGACAGCTGTTTCCCCATCTGGCCGGCCGATGTTTCCCCCAGCCAATTATCTGATGGGATCTTGGAGGAAGTGTCAGAACGCAGCGAGTGACCTTTTAGAAACTATTTAACGGTTGCCACAACGTTACCCGGTCGCGTGCGCATATAGCCCTGTCCTCTCTCTAGGCCCGGATTTAAAAAATTTAGCGTGTAACTGCCTGGGATAAGAAAGTCTCTATGATCAGGTGCAGAAAGGATCAGCGTACACGAAACGTTATCTGTGAGCCGCTCTTATACAACATGCGATATGGAACGTTAGGGCAAATATTTGTTCCACAGACCAAACTCTTTGATTCGTGTCGCGCCAATGGAGAGCAGAAATGAGAAGAGTGTTTTTCCGAATCTCACTAAGTCCAGTTTTGATAAACCATATTTTTCAAGGTGGTCAGGTGGGAATAATATTTCTGATAAATGGTTAGATATTTGCAGTTTTACTTTTACACAATCATTCTTAGGGATTTAAGTATAAGAATGTAGGCTAATTTTCCATGCAAAAAAACTCCACCAATTTAAAATAAGCAAAAATTCGATTTTCTCAAAGTTGGTAAAAGTTATGCACTCAGAAGGAGCAATATTGATATACTGATATGACGAGGACTTATTTATGACATAGAATCGTAAAGAGAATTCCAAATGCGAACAGAAAGGTGATTTCTTCAGAGTTTCTCTGGTTTCAAAGTGACGTTTATATAATTAATTTAATTTACAATTTACACAATGCATCATACTATTTAGGTGCATGTCATCAATCTCCTCCCTGCACCCTCAATCTCCTCCCTGCACCCTCAATCTCAGGATTTTTTTAATGTAAAAAATGTGCCTTGGCTCAAAAAAGGTTGAAAAACACTGTGTCAGAGTACACAGCTTCTAGTCCTGATCGACAAGCCTTCCCCATACCAAGCCGGCATTCTCCAGTTCCTAATTTCTCTCATTACAAAGACAATGTTTTGATTAGTTTTTGTCTGTAGTTTTTTGCAAAAAAGAGAGAAAAGTTTTTGTTTATAACAGTGCTCTTCAGTTAGATTTAACCACAGTTTTTTCACAAAGACAATGGTTTCTATTTGTAACGTGTGGGTGCATGCTAATTTACACTCTGCAAAATGCTCCCTTATGCCAAATTTATTAATAGTTACAAAATGTGACGTTTTGAGCTACCATGATGTCTGATGAAGAGCATGGTAGCTGGAAATGTCGCATGTGGAAATATTAATAAATTTGGCAAAAGGGAGCATTGGGCCAGTAGAAGGTTCCTGGTCTGAGTTTGGTCAGTGCTGCCGGTGCAGTGGGCCAGTAGAAGGTCCCTGGTCTGGGTTTGGTCAGTGCTGCCAGTACAGTAGGCCTGTAGAAGGTCCCTGGTCCGGGTTTGGTCAGTGCTGCTGGTGCAGTGGGCCTGTAGAAGGTCCCTGGTCTGGGTTTGGTCAGTGCTGCCAGTACAGTAGGCCTGTAGAAGGTCCCTGGTCCAGGTTTGGTCAGTGCTGCTGGTGCAGTGGGCCTGTAGAAGGTCCCTGGTCTGGGTTTGGTCAGTGCTGCCAGTACAGTAGGCCTGTAGAAGGTCCCTGGTCCGGGTTTGGTCAGTGCTGCCAGTACAGTAGACCTGTAGAAGGTCCCTGGTCCGGGTTTGGTCAGTGCTGCCGGTGCAGTAGGCCTGTAGAAGGTCCGTGGTCCGGGTTTGGTCAGTGCTGCCGGTGCAGTAGGCCTGTAGAAGGTCCCTGGTCCGGGTTTGGTCAGTACTGCCAGTACAGTAGGCCTGTAGAAGGTCCCTGGTCCGGGTTTGGTCAGTGCTGCCGGTGCAGTAGGCCTGTAGAAGGTCCCTGGTCTGGTGCGCATGCAGACTCTTATCACCGGGGCGGGTCGCACCGGCTGGTGTCTTTCACACACACAACCCTTTACTCTCTCTCCCCCGCCCCCCACCCCATCTCAAGGCTCTTTGCCTCCCTCTCTTTTTCTCTCTCTCCATCACAGCTGCTGTTTTTCCCACTGTTCCCATGTAGGGTTTTTTAATGTAATTTAATAAAGATATTCAGCATTGCGCTCCAGTGCGGTGCCGTTAGTTTAGCACCGGGACCGTTCTCAGTCTGGCGCCGTCAGTTTAGCACCGGGACCGTTCTCAGTGCGGTGCCGTTAGTTTAGCACCGGGACCGTTCTCAGTCTGGCGCCGTCAGTTTCGCACCGGGACCGTTCTCTGTCTGGCGCCGTCAGTTTAGCACCGGGACCGTTCTCAGTCTGGCGCCGTCAGTTTAGCACCGGGACCATTCTCAGTCTGGCGCCGTCAGTTTAGCACTGGGACCGTTCTCAGTCTGGCGCCGTCAGTTTAGCACCGGGACCGTTCTCAGTCTGGCGCCGTTAGTTTAGCACCACTCGATTAATCCTTTTGGATCGGAATGGACGAAATGCAAAGAGAAAACTCAGTACACATTTTTTCTGTAGAAATTGATCATTAAACATCGGTCAATATCAGCTTCACACACCATTTCACAAAAACACACAGAGATTTAACTTCCTGTGGAATGTCAGCAGGTTGGTCACATGATGGGGCGGAGCAGGAAAAAAGCAAAGCAATGTCACCTGGTGATGTCAGTGGTCATGTGATGTGAGCAGAGCTCCAGGCCACGACTCACTTTATGAGCAAACACTGGTTCTGTGACCAAGCTAAAGTGAGGTGCTGCATGGTGAAATGCAGGCAGATGGTAGGACTACAAGTCCCATGATACAGTGTCACATTGTTTGCCCAGTCTTAGTAAAGACATCTCCCTCTCTCTCCCTCTTTCACATGACACAGGTCTGGCTAAAATCTCCATGCTATTTCAAGACCTGTGTTAAAAAACAAAAGAAATAGGATCCCATAGCTTTCTGCACACTATGCAGTTCATTGTAGTTATATGAAACTTTACAGTCAGCCTATCATAATTCATCCGTCACCAAGGAAACGTGAGGTAACCATGGTAGCAGCTAAACTGTGAATTGTGTTAGCGTCGCGAAGGATAAAACCATAAAAAACCTGAAGAAAAAAACTGCACACCTGAAGAAAAATTAGTGACAGGTGAAAGTAAAACTGGCACAAAAAGGTTAAAGAGGAGTCCTGCACACTGTCATATTTACAGATAAACTTTAAATAAATGTTTATTTACAGGTTTTTCTAATTACACCGTGCCTGTCTTATTTTTATTATGGTCTGTCTCATGTCCAGGTGTGTTTTCTCTACAGGTGCAAGTAACAGCCCAGTTTCTTAACCGAATGGATCATTTAAATTGCCCATATAAATATGTGAAAATGCTGTGGCTTTTCAAGCTGGGGTCTGCAGCCTTGACCCTGGAGAGCTGCACGGTGTGGCTGGCTTTTGTTTTCACCTTAAAAGTTAATTCAGCACCAAGACACCAGGTGAGGTGAGTTATCTGCAGTGTAACCAACTGCTTTAACTGATAAAATATGCAAATATGAGTAACTACAAATCCCAGCAGACCCTGCAGCTCTCCCTGACCAGGATGTAATTCCTCAGCACAATGTAATGGGGGGAAAGTGTTAAAGAAGTTTAAGCTCATAGGTGGCATACACCAGTTCAGATAACCCACAGATAACCCATAGATAACCCACAGATAGTCCATAGATAACCCATAGATAACCCACAGATAACACACAGATAACCCATAGTAAAACCCACAGATAACCCATAGTAAAACCCACAGATAACCCATAGATAACCCACAGATAACCCATAGTAAAACCCACAGATAACCCATAGATAACCCACAGATAACCCATAGTAAAACCCACATACAGTGTGAGTATTGCGTGGACTATGCAGGTCAGTAGCAGTGGTTCAATGCTATGATGAAACCCAAAGGTGAAACGCAGAGATAAATTCCATTTAATCTCTCTTCTGGTTTGGGGCAGGGCTGGTAGAGTTTTCCAGAAGTCAAAGGTTCTCATTTGGCTGCAGGGGAGTTGGGAATATGAATGCATTCTCCTCCTGTTCACTTTTATAATCACACATTCATTCATATTTTCAGTTATAAATGAAATGCTGACGATAGCAATGTAACGCTGCAGAAGTTGCTTAATTAAAACCTCTCTTTAGAACAGTGGTCTGCATCCCAGGTCCTGGAGAGCCGCAGGGTCTGCTGGGATTTGTAGTTACTTTGTAGCAGCACAGCACTTGATCAGCTAAAGCAGTTCTTTACACAGCTAACCCAGGTCTGCTGGGTTCTTGGGTCTGAACTGGTTGCTGATCTTATGGTGAAAAACACAAACCAGCAGACCCCGCGGCTCTCCAGGCCCAAGATTGAAGATCGCTGCTTTAGAACACATTTTGCACCAACTGTATTTATGATAAATGTCTTGTTTACCAAACACAAAACTATTTTGTGAATGTACAAGAAATATATTGGAGGTTACGGATGTTTATAGTGAAGTTTGAAGTCCAGTTTTATTCAGCTCAGTGTGGTAAACTGCTTTTCATTTCACCAAGTGAAAAACAAAAACAAGAAGTTGAGGCAGAAAATAATCCTTTTGGGATGAACATGGAAATGGGGCGGGGGCGTGGGGGCACACGTGCCGTTTGTGGAATAATGGGGTGCAAAGGTGATTGATTGGGGGCTCCCTCTTCCAATAGCATCCCTGGGTGACCTTGCCCTCTGCAGAGCTAAGCTAATTAGCCTCTGCCTCTGTGTGACCTCTACTGACCTATGACCTCTGCTGTGAAAGGAACGAAATTGAAAGATGACCACATGCCCTGCCCCCCCCCCCCGCACCCCTCCAAGCCCTTCTGCTGACCAAATGGACTGCCCCCCCCCCCCCCCCCCCTCTCTCCTCCCCCTCAAGCCGAAAGGAGCTTTCCAGAAAGCAGGACACGATGATAAGCAGAACTTCACCGCACACGCTCCACGGATAATTCCATTAACATGTCAATGCCCGCAGCGAAAGGTGGGGGCAGGGTGGGGTGGGGTGGGGCTGGGGGTGGGGTGGCTCTGGTCTGAAAGGTTGGATTTAGTGTCATTTGTGTTTTCTCTGAATGGACGGAGAAGTGTGCCGCCATTGTTCTGAGAGGTAGAGACGTACGACGCGGTCGAACTCTGCCTTCCTGGCACGTGTCCAGTGTAAGCTGGACAGGAAGCTGACGGTACAACAGGATTAGCACAGCGTGAACGACGCTGCCGTTAAATCGGTTTGGGAGCAGGAACATATGCTGCTTTTACCTTTTCCTTTTGCAATAAAATCGTGCGCCAACCACAACAATACATGCTGAAAAGCTTTTGCAACTGAAGCAGAGACGTGCGCTGATAAACACTGAACGTACGTTTGTTCTTCAGAAACAGGCCTCATGTTTTTTATTATCATTCTGTTACACGTTTTGGCCCCCAAACTAAATGCTGGAATCTTGCCTCACTGTTCAAACAATTTCACTTTCCTTCGTTCTTCGATCGGCACCGTTACACCGCATGTTGTGGAAGATAAATAGTTCTTAGAAAGAAAAGAAATGATCAAAACAAATAAAATATTCAGTTTCTATTTTAATGTTTCGTCTGTCTCTCTACAATCTACGCCGTTTAAGCCCAGTGTTCTAGAACTTAATTGCTTCCAATGACCAGTAGAGATTGTTACATCAGCATTAGAATGTTCAGTTAAGAACATTCTGATCACATATTTGTGACCTCACACTTTAAAGTCACTTCTGTGGCTTCCTGCTTCCTGGTCTGGGACCCATTGGGTGAAGTGCTGGAGGTTCCGGTAAGTTCTCTCAGAGAATAAGTAAAGCAGGTGAACCTGCGGGCCTCGTGTCACATTCTCATCTCTCCGCAGGAACTCTGAGACGTATTAACCAGGCCGCTGATTCCCTCATCAGGCTACCGGAGAAAAAAAACATCTCTTAAACTCTGTGACTAAAGTTCTTATAACACATGATTCACATTTTACATTTAGTCCTTGGGTGGACACTCTCATGCAGAGCAGCTTCGAAATGGGCACACGAACGGTCGAGGTACAAAGCAACGACACAGCAGTGTCAGGGTCACGACCAACAGTCATTACCTGAACTTTTCAACATATCGCTAAGCACCACAGAAAGTGTGAACCCTCTTTAAACACTAAACTCAGGAGCTGATTTAGGAATGAAGGAGCTCCAGAACCAATCGCACTGTGAATAAACCAGCAGCATTATTAGGCCATTGACCAATTTTTGGAATAATTTCTCCACATAATCACGGTTATGGATGAGACACAAGAACACTATATTATTCATAGTTCTCACATTGTGTCAGATTTTAATTTTACTGCATCTTAAAGAAACACAAGCTTAAAATGCAATAAAATTATTTTTTCAAGTGTAAAAAAAAAATGTTTGGCTTTTTTTTGCCACCTTCAAACACCATGAAAATAAGTAACCGCTTCTTTCAGTGACTGTTACTGGAAGGGAAATCAAAGCTCATCCTGATTGGATTACATTTTGATCATGTTCTTGGTGTCTTCAAGCAAGCAATAAACCATGTGTGAAAATAGAGACCCATTTTAAAACCTCAGCCAACGGATAATCTCTGGCCAATCACAAGTAGAAACATTTCACCAAAAAACTGCTGAATTTGCACCACGACTAAAAACCGTCCCAACCTGTTACTAACAAATGAAATACAAAATAACTTTTTTCTGTGCTGTAAAATCGGCCATACAGCATTTAATATTTATGTATTCAGTTCTAGTTTGGATGTAAAAGGAACGGGTTCTAACATCCGGATCATAGTGATGGCAGAAGAGCCACACGGTCTGTTTTAACAGCAGAGGCTTGGAGAGCAGAGCCCCGGGACAGTATCTGTAAACATCCCCAGCGCGTGAATCTCAGCTAGCCAACGCTACTCAAACATACGCTAGTACTTCCACGCCCACACTTTAGGCAAAGTTATACGAGGTTCAGCATTACATATATACAAGAGGAGTGAGCCCTGCTGAGAGGGAGGGAGAAAGCGAGAGAGAGAGATGGAGAGATGGACAGAGAGAGGAAAGAGATGGAGAATACCTGGTGGAAGCAGAGGGACTTGCTGGGCGTGCAGTACTTGAGGTGAGGTGCAGCAGTCTGGTAGTCCGTGGAGAACCGAAAAAACTGTGAACGAGAGCGAGGCTGGGGCGTCCTGCCGAGAGCTGTCTGCCGCAAAAGAGGGGCGCCCCCATCCCGCCTCCTCCGGGTCCCCTGGTCCGGCCGTAACTGGGACAGGGATGGCAGAGGCGGAGTCAGCGTGACCACAGAACCCCCTCTGCCCCCACTCCTCTATTCTCTCCCTCTCTCTCCCTCTCTCTCCCCCCGACCTCCCCTCTCTCCCTCCAGCAGTACTGTATGTTAATATTAATAGAGTCTCATTAATCTGAGTGAGACAGACATGTGCTGATCCTGGCTGCCAGTCTACGACCCACTTGGCTCCTGATGTGTGTGTGTGTGCGTGCGTGTGTGTGTATGTGTGTGTGTGTGTGTGTGTGTGTGTGTATGTGTGTGTGTGTCTGTGTGTGTGTGTGTGTGTGTGTGTGTATGTGTGTGTGTGCGTGTGTGTGTATGTGTGTGTGTGTGTGTGTATGTGTGTGTGTGTGTGTGTGTGTGTGTGTGTGTGTGTGTGTGTGTGAGCACGTCACTCAATAATACTCAGTCAGAAATTACACAGCTGGAGCAAAAGTAGACAGAGAGAGAGTGTGTGTGAGAGAGAGTGTGTCTGAGAGAGAGAGCAAGAGAGTGTGTGAGCGAGAGTGTGAGACAGAGAAAGAAAGAGTGAGTGAGAGAAAGTGAGAGAGCAAGAGAGAGAGAGAGAGAGAGAGTGAGCGAGTGAGAGAAAATAAAAACTAAATCTTGTAATTGTAATAATTAGGAATAATCGCTGCAGTCCAGCCACTCACTGCTGATTTAGTTATTTTCCCTTCCCTTCTCTTTCTCTGTCTCTTACTCCCTCCCTTCCTCTCTTTCTCCCGGTCTATCTCTCTATCTTTCTTCATCTCCAGTTCATTCCCTCCATCACTGCGGGAAGGCCCAGCTGATTCGGCCCGTTTTCCTCCGTCTATAAATCACTCTGTTATCCCATTGGTTGCGCGGCGAGTATTGATTCCCCGCCTCCCTCCGGCCGTCCTCCGTTCCGCCAGGAAAATCACCGAGACTGGAGAGCGCAGAAACACAGAAGAGAGAGAAAATACAGGTGCAATCCTTTTTTCGGCTCGAATGACGGCGCTTTTCTGCGCGCTTTGGGCCCCGCGCGGGGAAACCCCCGTTGGTCCCGCCACAGAGCGAACGCGCATTCTGACCGCGGAACCCACCCCGAGAAAAAGAGCGTAAAAGCGGGTGTGCGCTCTACTGCACAGCACCGCGCTTTACTATTAATTAACTTATCGAGTACCAACAGTCTTCAAATGTACTCTATGAGAATAAAGTCAACTCTGTCAGTGTTGAACATTTCTCTGTGTGGAGGCTGCCATGCAATGCAGGCTCTTATAGTGAACACTTCTCTTGGGCTAGGCTTCTTCCTAATCAACATTTTCACCGTGGAAAGTTGGTGAAATGCTATTTAGGCGTTCAGGTGAAAACACGGCTACTTTTGGTTGAAAAATGAAAGTTTTCTAGCTGACTCGGATGTAGGCAGGTTTTACCCGGTTAAAGCCTGAACTAACTTGGGGTTAACCTAGTCAGATTATGTCAAAAGGTCTCTCAACCTAAATGTCCACCCCTCTGGATGTCTAGATTCTGGCTTTTGCTCGCTGGGTTGGATTTGTGCTGGTGTAGCTCCATCGAGGCCCAATGTGTTTTAAAGGTTTTTAATCATGAGCAGGGCCTGTCCGTTTGTGGTTCGATTCACTGGACTGTGTCCGTCTCTGCCAGTGCACACGGCCCCCTCCTCGCTGCCCTATCAGTGACCAGCACTTCGGTCAGCTGATCAGGGTCCTGGGTCTGTGACCTTCAGTGTAATGGGATGTAAATTGAATGCGCTTTTGGAATAACCCTCTCGCCCCCGGGCTCCACCTTTACCCCCGGAGTGTCCGAAGCCTGTAAATTGTCCAGTGACCCCCCAGGACCCTGTGCAGGGAGGGGGGGGCGCGTGGGCAGGTCCCCTGAGTCCTGCCCCCACCCCGCATCGGGTCGGGTCATATGGTAATCACGCCCGGGACGTAGTAACACCTCTCCCGGTTACATAACACTCTCTAATCCTGCAACCCCATTCTCCCCACATCACTCACATCCATGGCCTTCCTTCTTCATCCAATCAAACAGCACCTTGTGTTTTGACACATTTGTCACGCTCATCGATAAAGGTGCAGAATGGACCTGCAATATTATTTATTTTCAGAACCACAGAAGCCACGGAACACCTTGGAAACTTAAAAAAATGTAAAATCCAGAATGTGTATGCAAAGATAGCGTCATCATTCTTTCACCAGGGTAGAATATTTGGAATGTGTATGCATATATGTGAATGTATTTAAGAATGTAATTATTTTTTTGAATTTTTTTTATGCTACATGTGTGACCCGCTCAGCATTTAGAAATAAGCAAGTGTTTGTGCTTAAGATAAACGGTCTACTGTAATATCAAGTATAAAATTGCCCAGAATATAAGAGATTGGTAAACATCAGTTTTATTAAAGCTGTTTCTAATATAAATATAAATAGCCTATTTGTTTAAATATAAAGCCATTAACAGTGAGTAAAAGAGGGACAATCAGCTAACAGTGAGTAAAAGAGGGCCAATCAGCTAACAGTGAGTTAAAGAGGGCCAATCATAAACACATTCTGTAGTTCAGTACATTCTTATAGGAGCTAAGGGCAGATGCTGTGTATTGGGCACATATTGGGCACCAGTCAGAATGTGTTTTATATAACAGAGCAGTGATGCCTTTAGAATGGCAAAACAAAATTATATAAAATTTAAAATGTTGCTGCAAGCAATAATTACCTATCCATGGGGCCAAGTGCCCTTAGTAACTGTTGCTAGGTTAAGGGAGCTTTGTCTGATCAGTAATAATGCAAGGAGATTGGGAACAGAGGCTAGCATGACTGGCGCTTTTGTCCAATTTTGATATTTTTTTCTTGAATTTCTCTATGTGATTTCCCAGTATTTTTAATCTCCAATGGTATATTTTCTCTTAATGCACACAAATCTTGTTGTAAGAAATACAACAGAAGCTATGATAAGTAATTACTGAGATGGTTTCTCGTGTTTATCACTCAGCTAGCTGCTGCTCTGTGTATTTTGAATAACTTAATACACAGTCCCATAGTCCCCATCATTTTACATTTTATTACATTTTTATCTGCTTGTAGCTAGCAACCTGGCTAACTGGCCACAGCCACCAAACTATATATAGTTCGGTGGTCACAGCAGAAGGATGGACTGTTAGAATGCACTGTGACTGGTTGAGTGACATCACAATGCACAGGTCAGTTAATGGTGGTTACAGTTACAAATGTTGATGATATCACAATGGAACAATGGTGATGATGTCACAGTGGAATAGAAAATAGCAGCAACTTTCATTGCTTAAATATGACCGAATTGTACAGCTCTATAATTGATAAATTAATAATAAGAGTCTTAATTATTATTCCTAAAAAACAATAAATAATTCAGCACATGGTTTGGCGCCCTAATGTTAAGATGGCTTAAAGTTTTGTGTATGCCTTTTTCTGTGTACTAGTCTTCTGCTTGTATTTACAAGCTAGCTACATAAGTGTAAATGCATCTTTATATTGCATGTATATACACTTTAAATTTGTAGAAAATTAAAGACCATTTAATTTGGCTCAGATACTGTAAAAACGAAATGAGAATAACTTGAGGACCTGTCTCTGTCCTAAAAGCCAAACACTGAACAGACGTCACATAACATAATGGGTTAACACTGAGCCCATCCTAACCTGTGGAGCAGTAGTGGAGATGGCAAAATTAAGAATTTGAGGGTTTCAAACGTTCCCCACTGCTTTGCCCCACCCCCCTCCCTCCCCCCCTCCCACAGCAGCTGAAACTTTTCTGTAAAAGTGAAAACAGGGGACAGGGGAGAGGCGAGAGGGGAGGGGGGACGCCAGCGCCCGTGACACGCGACGGGGTGACCCAACGGCTTTCCCGCCCTGACAGGCACATTAGGACACCTGACTGCACCCTTTCTGTGCTCCCAAACCCCCCCCCCCCCTTTGTGCCCACCACTCCCTCCTGCACGGTGTGGAGGGGGGGGGGGGGGGGGGGGGGGTTGCTGTTGTGGTCAGAGCGCAAAGTGTAGAGCACAAAGAAATGGGGACCCAAACTTACCCCCCCCCACCATCTGCTTCCCTGGAGAGGGGGGCAAGGTCCAGCATGTGCTTTACGGGGTCGGGATGTGAGTCATCGAAATTAGGCCCCCCGCCCCCCCTCATAGCGGGCCAATTCCAGCTCAGTCTCCTGTTTGATTAGCGATGCTGTAATTAGAGAAATGACTGCTCTGCTCTGCAGGAGATTAAACGGCTCTGTCTGCAGGGGCTTATCCCCGAAGCTTCATTTACTGTAATTAAAAACCCCGTTAGAGACCCCGCCCTTTCCACACAGACCCGCCCAGATTAATATCATATTCTGCATATTCTGCTCTTATTCACCATCCATCCAAGACTGTGTTACAAATGCACGTGTCTAATTAAATTATTAAATATTTTTAAGTGCATCTTTAAAAAATAAAATAAATAAATAAATAAACATTTATTTTTAAAAAGGGTCATCTAGCAGCTCGAGGGACGGGACAGGGCGGGACGGGAGGGTAAGGGAGGTCACTGTTTTGGGGGAAGCGGTGAACCTCATCCATTCAAAACAGGATTATGAGCAGGAGGATGTTCTCTGTGGAATCAGGGCCTGTGGATCTGCAGGTGTAAACAAGCCTACTTTTAACATTCACACCCCAGACTAAGACACAAGGGTATAGGATAACCCCCCCCCCCCCTCACACCCCTGACTAAGACACAAGGGTATAGGATAACCCCCCTCCCTCACACCCCAGACTAAGACACAAGGGTATAGGATAACCCCCCCCCCCTCACACCCCAGACTAAGACACAAGGGTATAGGATAACCCCCCTCCCTCACACCCCAGACTAAGACACAAGGGTATAGGATAACCCCCCCCCTCACACCCCAGACTAAGACACAAGGGTATAGGATAACCCCCCTCCCTCACACCCCAGACTAAGACACAAGGGTATATGATAACCCCCCCCCCCCACCCCCCTCCCTCACACCCCAGACTAAGACACAAGGGTATATGATAACCCCCCCCCCCCTTAGAAAGGGCAAGGCATTGTGGGATTATGTCACTGTAGAACAC
>CM040405.1:79299835-79364835 GCA_022702515.1 Ilyophis sp. 1 JC-2022
AGAACAGAAGAGGACAGAAGAGGACAGAAGAGGACAGAAGAGAACAGAAGAGCACAGAAGAGGACAGAAGAGAACAGAAGAGCACAGAAGAGAACAGAAGAGAACAGAAGAGAACAGAAGAGAACAGAAGAGCACAGAAGAGGACAGAAGAGAACAGAAGAGAACAGAAGAGAACAGAAGAAGACAGAAGAGAACAGAAGAGCACAGAAGAGGACAGAAGAGGACAGAAGAGCACAGAAGAGGACAGAAGAGGACAGAAGAGGACGGAAGAGAACAGAAGAGAACAGAAGAGCACAGAAGAGGACAGAAGAAGACAGAAGAGGACAGAAGAAGACAGAAGAGAACAGAAGAGAACAGAAGAAGACAGAAGAGAACAGAAGAGAACAGAAGAGCACAGAAGAGCACAGAAGAGGACAGAAGAAGACAGAAGAGGACAGAAGAGAACAGAAGAGAACAGAAGAAGACAGAAGAGAACAGAAGAGCACAGAAGAGCACAGAAGAGGACAGAAGAGAACAGAAGAGAACAGAAGATCACAGAAGAGAACAGAAGATCACAGAAGAGCACAGAAGAAGACAGAAGAGAACAGAAGAGCACAGAAGAAGACAGAAGAGAACAGAAGAGCACAGAAGAGCACAGAAGAGAACAGAAGAGAACAGAAGAGAACAGAAGAGGACAGAAGAGCACAGAAGAGGACAGAAGAGAACAGAAGAGCACAGGCAAGCAGAGGCCGCAGAACTGCTCCCAAACTGTTAGAGACGCCGTCTCTCCTGTCAAGCCCAATTTCAGCGACTGCGCTTCATTTCTGCCACAGAACATATGATGCGGAAAATATTTGCAGAGTTTGCAGAGAGCTGGCTCCTCCACGGTTTAGAGTACAGTTAGTCCTTTGTGGCTTCATTTGTGCCAGAGGCTGTAAGGAACACCCCAAAAATGTGCGGTAACAGGGGGGTGAAGAACAAAGAGGGAGAAAGTTTTAGAAAAAAATTGAAAATAATGAGTCAATAAAAAATTTAATTATGTGATTATTATTTTTTATATTTTTTATAAGGGCAAAACCTGGTTCAAATACTTTATTTGAATTACTTTGAAATACCCTTTAGACACCTGTAAAAGTCCTGCAAATTACTGACAATTTGTGAAGAAAAATCTAGTTTCACCAGTAGCCTATTCAAAGCAAAATTCTTATTTTTTATGATCATATGTTTTGGTTTATATGCTTTTTATTTTATTTTAAAGGATCTATGCAGATGTTTGCCAATCTAAAGATGTATTTGTATTTGGCCCAGTTTCGGTAGGTATCCTTGTCACAGCAACACCACTGATCGCCTCTCCATACTGTATTCAAATTCAAAACCTTTACTTTTCATAAAGATGGCGCCCCCTGTAGTCTGATACCCGCATTACGGCATTGGTTCCTCCTTCATTCAAAGGAAATGGTTCCCTCTACTGGTTAAACAGCGCCATAGCAGTAAAAATCTGCTGAAAACAGATTTGGGTTCTGTGCACGTTATGTCGTTTGCCTGTATGTATTTTGTTGCTCTTTAAATTTGTCTCCCACCAAAACAATACAAACTATCCAGTCTAATAAAATAATTTAAATTGATATTTTTATTCTGAGGACAGCGCTGTGGGCACATATTCATCGTGTCTTAAAGTAGGAGTGCTGGTATCAGGTGTCCTCTGGGGTCTGTATCATGAAGCAGGATTACTGAGTTAGCTGGATAACTGGGGCCTGTATCATGAAGCAGGATTACTGAGTTAGCTGGATAACTGGGGCCTGTGTCATGAAGCAGGATTACTGAGTTAGCTGGATAACTGGGGCCTGTATCATGAAGCAGGATTACTGAGTTAGCTGGATAACTGGGGCCTGTATCATGAAGCAGGATTACTGAGTTAGCTGGATAACTGGGGTCTGTGTCATGAAACAGGATTACTGAGTGAGCTGGATAACTGGGGTCTGTGTCATGAAGCAGGATTACTGAGTTAGCTGGATAACTGGGGTCTGTATCATGAAGCAGGATTACTGAGTTAGCTGGATAACTGGGGTCTGTGTCATGAAGCAGGATTACTGAGTTAGCTGGATAACTGGGGCCTGTATCATGAAGCAGGATTACTGAGTTAGCTGGATAACTGGGGTCTGTGTCATGAAGCAGGATTACTGAGTTAGCTGGATAACTGGGGCCTGTGTCATGAAGCAGGATTACTGAGTTAGCTGGATAACTGGTGTCTGTGTCATGAAACAGGATTACTGAGTTAGCTGGATAACTGGGGCCTGTATCATGAAGCAGGATTACCGAGTTCGTACAGGCCCTGATCTTGCTATAGCCTCCACCATCAGGCCTGCTCTAGGCTTCACCATCAAGCCTGCTTAGAAGAAAACCAGAAGCACTAAACCAAATCCAAAAGTTATTATTATAGTGTTCCACTAGAGGGCACCATTGGTGCAGGTACGGGTACTTTGTTGCCACAAATACAGACGTGAGGACCAAACTCTTGCGGATTTACAAACCGTGTGTTACTCACACTGTATTACAAAAATACATTTAATTGAATCAGTGTTGTTTGAATGAGGGATATTTTTGTCTAATTTGGATGTATCTAAAAGTGAGGGTCACATTTTATACGTTTATTTTATTAGTCTCATTATTCAGTTTCCCCTGCTTATTGTACTTTTTTGGACAGTGCTTAATGTTTGAAAATAACTTACTTTATAAATAACGTATTATTATTATTGTAATACAAAGCAATAAAGTACACACACTCCAATAGGCCCCATATAAAATACGCACAAAAGTCAATCAAGCTGTGCTGAGAGCAACTTTGGTTCGCTGTTCTCTGCTGCTCTCTACTGGTCTTTCACGGCATTTAAGCAGTTCTGTCTGCGCCTAAATGTAGCTCTGTTAAAAAACCTGGAACAAATGAGCGCTTGAATTATTTAAACTCGAAAAGCCATCGTCCAATCGCTCCGATTGAACCCACAGGATCGTGGACAAACAGGAAGTAGAACACTGAAAAAGAGGAAGTGTCGTTTCTGCGTAATAGAGAACTACCTGCTACATTTACAAACACTGCAGAATTTCTGTCTTAACAAGTGTTTTAGCCTTGTAATGAGACTTAAAATCTTAAAATGGAAGATATTAGCTTGTTTTAAGTTACTCTTTGCTTGAGAAGTGAAATTACCTTGCCCCACTGGCAAATTGTTTTTGTCTTATTTAGCTAAAAAGTAACAGAAATAAGATTCTAAAATCTAAATATAAGATTAAAACACTTGTTAAGATTTGGATTTTGCAGCGAATCTGCAGTTTGGATTCAGATTTACATTCTAATTTAAGTTTCTGTCCTCAGATGAAAACCATATAGAGTGAAAAAGAACAAAAGATGATCAAATAGTTTAAACACATCCACATCAAAACATTTTCAGTTATGATAAAAGATGCTGGCCTTTGGGATAAAACGGTTCTCTGAATGGTTCAGTGCCTGTATCAGTATCTCCAGCATGTATATGAGCAGTCATTTAGCAGGTGGTTCGTGTCACAGCCAGTGATGTTTGCCTTGCATCACATGGCTCATGCTTATTGTAGGGGATCTCTATGCCAGAGACACGGAGGCAATATTGGAGGTCCAGGTGCAACAGATAAGGACTCTTAAAGTGTTCAACGAACACCACGAAGACGGACAATAATCCGTAGTGGATGGGGAAAATAAGGAGAACACAAATAACCTCGCGATAAAAAGCGAGGAGCTCGATATCCGAGCAAAACAAAAGAAATAAGCAGTCACGCTTATCTAACTCCCGTTGTGGAGTGAACAAAAAGAAAGGAAGGAGAAAAAGTAAAAATAACCCTAAACCTTAGGGTGAGAACACTCGTAGGTTTGAAAGGAAAACAAAGAAACCAAAACATCTGCTCTGAAATAATAAAGCGAAAGAGCGCACTTTACTTTTTCTAAATTGTACTGCTAACAAGTCCCGCGTTGAGAAGCAAAGCGGTCGATAGCAGCACAACTTCCTAAACCTTTACCGGCTAGAATGTTATGTGAAATAACATGGAAGCAATGAGAACAGGAGGAAGCGGGGTATAAATAGTGAAAGGAAATGCAGGACAGGTGAACTCACTAATCACAGAGGCGAAAGCAAAACCCGTAGCGGAACACAGAAAGATCATATAGATTTACAGGTAGATGAAAAAACGGAATACTAAGCGCGGAGATAAGGGAAGGAAGGCGCGATCCATGACACTTATCAAATGGAAGATACTTTTATTCATCAAAAATATGTGGGTGTTTTGGAAATATAATGATTTGTAAACAAAAGAAAATATGGAAAATATGGGCCTCGATATTGCAGTATCTGAAAGTGAGAATAATCAGTATGTTTGCTCTTATATTCTTAAGTAATGCAATATTTCAATAATATACTGCATATTTGTCAATATATAAGTATTCCTTTTTTCAAGGATGGTGTCAGGGAATATTGTTACTTTATAAACGTTAGGTACATCATGACCAAGCTCTTGAAGATGCTACGTATGTACACCCACCTACAGTGCCCATCAAACAGACACATGCACACATTAATCCAGTCTGGCTTTAGCATCCACTTCCTTCTTGGGAAAAAGCAGCACACAGCCGTTTCACACAGAGGATGCAACGCGTACGTTAGCACATGACCAGCTGGTTACAGCTCCTGTAGATATGCTGAATACCATCAAAGTCTGCTTGCAGAAGAGAATAAAAAACCCAATTTAATAACCCCAGTGTGTCTCCGAGTACAAGTTCATCAGCTTCCCTTTTACAGCAAAATGACATCATCTCACATCATGGAGGGACTGTAGCACCTGGTTTTGTAACTGACCAGATGGCCACAGAGAATGAACTGTATTGACTGTACATCCAGAAGTCTCTTTGCGCAAGTCTCTCTTGTGTGAATTCCACACACTTATAATGAGTGAAATGAAGATTCCACTGTACAACTCTCTCCATTACGTCTCACATTCTCTCCATTATGTCTCACATTCTCTCCATTATGTCTCACATTCTCTCCATTATGTCTCACATTCTCTCCATTATGTCTCACATTCTCTCCATTATGTCTCCCCCAGTACCCCCCCCCCCCCCCCTCTCTGTTCTGTCTCCTGCTCAACAAAACTACTGTAACTGTGGATTTCTTATGATAGTTATCTATGACGTTAACTTGCTGTTGCACACACACACACACACGCACACACATGCACGTGCACGCACGCACTTTTGTTTTGGATCATTGTCCTGCTGCAAGAACCAACGACGAACCAGTTTTAATTTCCTGGCAGAGGCAGCCAGATTCAGATTCAAAATGTCCTGGTATTTCATAGAGTTCATGATGCCATGTACCCTAACAATGTTCCCATGGCCTTTGGAGGGCAAACAGCCCCACAACATCATGGATCCTCCACCATACTTAACAGTGGGGATCAGGTTATTTTTGGTATAGCCATCTTTTTTATTACGTCAAACCCGCCTTGAGTGTCGGTTGCTGAAAATCTCAATTTTCATTTCATCTGACCACAGAACACGGTTCCAGTCAAAGTTCCAGTAGCGTTTAACAAACTCCAGGCGCTTACGTTTGTGGTAAAATGACAGGAAATCTTTTTTTCTGGCATGCCTTCCAAATAATTTGTTGACATGAAGGTAAGGTCTAATGGTAGTTTTGGAGACTTGATGACCCCAAGCTGCTACTTTCCACAGTGATCCTTGGAGATTTTTTTGCCTCTTTTACCATCCTCCTCACTGTGCGTGGGGGCAAAATAAACTTGGGTCCTCTTCCAGGCAAGTTTGTAATGGTTCCAGTTGCTTTGAAATTTTTAAGTATTGCCCTAACTGTAGATATGGGCATTTTCAGGTGAGTAGCTATTTTTTTATAGCCATTCCCTGACTTATGAAGCTCAACACACTTTTCCCTCATTTGATTTGAGGTGCTTTCTTATCTTTCCCATGTTGATGTATGAATAAGGGAATATGGCCTCTGTGTCACTTCATATTTATACCCCAGTGAAACAGGAAGTCATGGATTACTGCTTGAAAGTTCCTAAACACTCTGATCAACTTTAAAAAGTAAAATATAAATGGAAAAAATGCTTCAGTTACATTTTGTTCATAATAATTTATAGGAGTGCCAATAATTCTAGCACACATGGTTTTGTTAAAAAATAATAATTTCTTTATGAGGGATGTTTTAAAAAAAAATGTATAATCCTTTTAACTCATCTTTACCAGGGGTGCCAATAATTGTGGAGGGCACTGTACATCAGTGCTGAATCAGTAGAAAAAATCCTATAGGGACACAAAAGCCATTATGAACTATGATACATGAGTTGATCAATAAATTTAGCTAAAAATATGATTAGGCTAAAGCTAATGAGAGAACAGAAGTTGGCATGAAATCCAAATATGATAAGCGGAAGACCTTTCATTACATTACATTACAGGCATTTAGCAGACGCTCTTATCCAGAGCGACTTACACAGCATTTTTGCATTTATACATAGTATCCATTTACAGCTGGATATATACTGAAGCAATTCAGGTGAAGTACCTTGCTCAGGGGTACAACAGCAGTGTCCTACGTGGGACTCGAACCTGCGACCTTTCAGTTACAAACCCAGTTCCTTAACCACTGTACTACACTGCCGCCCTAAGAAGAGTTCTCCTCACCCGTGGTCAACATTGCACAACCTGCCGAAACCCGGGATAAGGACTGGTGCACATATCAATTAGTAGTTATCAATTTTCTAAATTAGAGTATATCCACTTCTCCAGGTACTACTACACCACTGTGGTGCCATCCATGTCCGGGGGGGGGGGGGTTCCTGCAATAAGGTGTGTGTGAAACATGTCTGTCTATAAACAGTTATAGTTTATGTGAAGATTACAAAAAAGCATTAAAATTTACTGGATGTTTTAAAAAAATTAAGGAATAAATATGAGCGCTGTACAATCTAAATGTTATCGCTAAGGGACTTCAGGCATGTGTCTACCACTCGCTCCTGTCAAATTGAATGTGATTTACTGTAGAACACACCCACCTGAAGTAATTTAAACGTCAAATTGACAGAGACGCCAGTAAGTGTCAGGCAAACATAAACGGATAGCTTTCCAGCAAGCGGCCCAAGGTGCCCTTTTAGATTCCTCGATAATTCTGCGGTGGGAAAAAAGAACACGCCCTGAGGGTTTAGATACCGAGAGCTCGCTCAAAGCGCACTCGCATTCTTTCGTTTTCGGGGAGAGATACGCGCGCGGCTGCCGCGCATAACCGGAATTCATGCTGCATGACTCAAATGCCGTTATGATATGGCTCAGAAGTTAGGTCCCCTGTATCGCCGCGGAGGAATGCTTGTAGCTATATCACTACAACTGTCAAAAGGACCGCTCAAACGCGCACCTCGTTTTTCTGAGTGCTTAAAAAATAATAAATAAGTCAGAGGGACTGCCTTAAGACAATGTCTTTCGCAACCATACCTGAAATTAAGAATATATTAAGGCATATTGGAGAGCAGGGAATTCAACCCATCTATATGCTCATAATTTGCAGACAGTGAAGTGCTGCCGTGCCCAACCCAACCCTGGTCCGAGAGAGCTGCAGGTTTTTCACCGTAAAATCAGAAACCAAGTCAGACCAATGAAATTAAGTGAGGTGAGTTACCTGTATAATCAATTGCTTTAATGAGCTAAATAAGTTCTGAGTAACAACACATCCAACAGACTCTGCGACTCTCCAGGACCAGGGTCGAGCACCGCTTCTCTACACAGCAAAATGATGAGTGTAAAATAAACTAGTGGTTTTAACTCTAATGGGGTACACTAGGCCCATATCAACTCTGTTAGAGTTAATATAACACTCTGTTGGAGTTAATATAACACTCTGATAGAGTTAATATAACACTGTGTTGCTGTGTGGAAACCCCCCCCCCCCCCGGACATGGATGGCACCACAGTGGTGTAGTAGTACCTGGAGAAGTGGGTATACTCTAATTTAGAAAATTGATAACTACTAATTGATATATGCACCAGTGGAGATTAAGAAGTGAGTATACTCTATGCCCACTAAGAAAGAAGTGTGTATACTGTGTATACCCGTGTATACCCTCCACTACACTACTGGATGGCGCCCTACAGGTCTATAGAACCGGCCGTGATCTCTGCCTCTATACTGCATGGCCTAGCAAACGTCTCTCTGCCTTTACACCTCTCTGTGTAAATCTTTCCCAAAGACAGATAGGATGCAGGCAAAGGTTGCACACTAAAAAGTTCAGTGTAAAATGAACTCTGCAAGAGTACCTTTAACTCGAACAGAGCACTCGTGGCCCTATTGGACTCATATTACTGTTAGAGTTGATTTAACACATATTTTCACTACGTGGGAAGTGCTGCGTTTGGCCTGCTGATGGACGGGAGGAAGGGTGTTTCTCAGTCCAGCACATCGTCCAACAAACACATTTTCATGTCCACGGTTCTAAATTGTGGATTGCGGCGGAGGCCGTGTGATGCATTAATTAGAAGGGAAAGGTCACCTTGAGGGGCACCTGGGTCAGGTAGGCCGTGTCACAGGGAGACGGACAGACTCCTCCCCTAGGGTGATAGGCAGTGGGGGTGAGCAGATCACAGGTACACGCTGGAGATAAAACAGAACTCTTTCACTGCAGTATCTTAAAAAAAGAGGAAGTTACAGGTTGTCAGATTGATTTCCCACAATGTGATTGGTTCTAGCAAGTTTTATCCAGCGTTCTGTTATTGGTCAGCAGTTGAGTTGGCTATTGGAGCCCCGCCCAAATGACACCGTGATTGGTCAGGAGAAGTACTAGGCCATTGTTCTATTACCAAAGCACACCCCAGGAAGTTGTGTCAGCTTATTTTACATCCAACTCTCGACCAGGTCAGACAGTATGAAGAAGTTAGGAGTGGCCTGGTCAGGCTTGTATTACTGTATGAGTTATGAGTTATGAGCCTGACAAAAGAGGCATCTACACTCGACCTAGTTCTTTCTTTTTGAAAATTGGAAAAGGATAAAGGAATATTTTCAAGCCAAGAAAAAGAAGCCTATTTTTGAAGGAGCTCCACAGCTGCATCAGCAAAACACTTCCAACAGATGGCAGCTGTCATCAGTGATGTGCACCAATAGGAATGGAGATAAACTGCGGTAATCCGACAGTGTGTTGACGAACACAACACACACACAGGTAGGCTATGGTAGGGCCTACTCACAGTGATGAGAATCACAGAGCAATGAAAAGTCTTTCACACGTGATAAATCTCTTAAATTGTAATGAGATAATGCAGACAGACAAACCACTCGCTATTGTTCTTGAAGTTCCTGAAAGCTTTTGCGGAAAAGGGAAATACGTGTTTACAACGTGCTGCTATTAAACCAAACAAAAAACAATGGTTTTTAATTATATTACCTAAAATTCTATGGACGTTGCCATTCAAGATGTCAACTGTATTTCTTATTTTTAAATAAAAAAGTGACTGCAGATGACATGCTAAATGCCTTTAGATCCATTTTTAATTTTGGAGATAGTAGTTTATGGCAGTAAGATACCACAGGATTCATAATACCCTGGTCTGGAGTTTATAACGAGAATGTAGCTGATATTACTAACACATTGCTTTTTAAAAATCTGAAGATAGTTGCTTATTTCATATTAGCTATTCATGGCACATTGTTTTTTTAATAATGTCTCATATGATTTGTCAACTTCCAATCTTAATTTCAGTGATCACAGACCAACTTGCTCCACTTAAGAAGTAGTTACTGAGGAGATGCATTTTTCAAGTTTTTAACCTGGACTTTATCCGAGTCCAAACGACCGATCTGTCATTAAACCGGGTGCATAGGGTCTATTGTCTCGAATTGAGACCAATAGGAGCGGAGGATAGGAAGGGGAGGAGCCGGAATTCCAGTGGGATTAGTTTCGTCGTGCTACGTCACCGCGGGCGGGGCCACAGTTTGTTGATCCGACGGAGAATCCCACTAGTTTTTGCTCCGAAGATCCGGAGTAGACGGCCGCGGCTGACCAACGCGTTGCGCACACATTAGGAATTAAACGATAAGAAAAGCATGCATTCGCATTTACCGTCCTGTTGCGAATGAATATGGATGTCAAACCGCAACTCTGCGTGTGCGAGTGACTGTTAGAATTAGATTATGGACTAATTTCGGCTCTTTAGCGAGGCAGTCGCCACGGAAAAGTTTTCTCGCTGCAAGAGGCCTCATCGTGCCACCGCAACAGGTTTCTACCACAAACAATAACCGGACTTTTAATTGCGAAATCGCCCTCGGTTCATCCAGCGAAAATCCGCGGAACAACACGGTCCAAACGTAAACGAGACCCGAACTGTGAAGCAGGAACGAGGGACTAACAAAGGAAACCCGACCGAGTGGCATCACATTGCGGTTTGGAGGATCTCATTTTGGGGATTATCCGATACGGCTGCTCTGTATTCTCTCTCCGAGGAACAGGCTACGTTTAAATGCGGTACGGGGCTAAAATGATGCCGGTAAGTGTGTCTCTGTTTTTTTAAAACTATCTTAGTAGTTACCTAAGGACATACAAAGCGGTAATAGCACCTACAATGGGGGGAGTCTAATCTTTTACAATATCTATGCAAGATTGTCCAGGATGAGGCGAACATGACATGGGAGATCAGCCTTAGTGTAGCCTACTGTAGCTCAATTGTTATTGTAACGTTATGTAGGCTATCATACCATATAATGACGTATATCATAACCTAATTAACTGGCAGGCTAGTGAACTTTTAAATTTACTTCATAATTTTTGCGTACAAAACTCAGCCCACATTGACACTGTCTATTCGTCGTGATGACGACTGTTTAGTCTGTAGCCTGTTACCAGGGCTACTAACCGATAAGGGAAGTGTGTTGCTTATATATCTATCTATGGTGTAGCCCACTGGCTCAGAAACCCATGACGACAGCCTTTATCCCGAGTGAAACAATGCTGCTATTAATAATGAGAATACATTCGCCTGGTTGTTCATGTGTAATGTAGGCTATGAAATATTTCATTAATATTTTCAGATTTAGGCTACACCAAACGAGATTTTGGGTAAAAAAAAGACTCAAATCATAAATGTCCATCTGGATTCCGTTATGAAGATAAAAAAACAAAACATATCCTGTTTGTAAATTAATTCCTGCTGGTGGCGCTATCTGGGATTCATAGCACAGTTATGGAGCCTACTGTGTTTATAGGCTACAATTATAACAACACATAGACTAAATTTGAGGTCGCATAGATATTGTGTTGTAAAGTGATAGCGGACAATATCTGTATTAAGCGTTTGCAGTATGTTGAGTGGTTGAGTTACAGTAGGGCCACAGGCACCGTTTTCTCTGTACAGGTGTAGAATGACAGGAAGAAACGCGGATGGCGAGTTGGCGTCTCGTTTCCGCGCTGAGAGCATTCAGAGCCAGTCGTGGTGAAGACAAACTGTCGGTTCACACACTGTTGCGCCTCTCTAAGGACGGAAAACACGCCTTTAATGTAGCCTACATCAACAATATACAGATTAAACAGACACGAAGAGATGCTACGTTTAAATTATCTTCCTTAATTGGGCTTTTAAAGTTTATTGTAATTGGCCAGTTTTTTCTGCCACCGGAATGACAGGTGATGTGGTTACTCAACAAAGAACGTCACCACTGTTGCCATAACACACTGATCACTGAACACCATGATCTTCACGTTAGGGGATGACACACACACATGAAGGGCAGACCAGTCGTCACTTTTCCCGAACTTGGGTTCTTTCTTGTATGGTGGTGCTAACCATTATTATCATTATTACCAAATGTTGACCACTGGCTTATCCACCGTCCAAGGGAAGCTGCACACGCAACAAAATACTTTTATTTCATTTAAGTGCAAATACATAAACTTGATTCCCAGAGCCATGTAACCTACCTAATGAAAGTTGCAGTATGCTAATCTGAATCTAAGTGACAATAGCAGTGGCAACTCACATTATATTAGCCTCATCAATATACCGTAGTTTGTGATTATATTACGGGCATTTACACAATGTTTAGCAGTTTTTTTAAATGAATTTTTGTTACATATATTTGTATGTATAGCCTACAGCTGGATATATACTGAAGCAATTTCCGGTTAAGTACTTTGCTCAAGGGCACAACGGCAGTGTTCTAACTGGAGAGGGACCTTGGACCTCTGACCTCTGACCTCCAGGTAGAACACTGCCGAATCTGTGACCTTCAGGTGACACGCCCAGTTCCTTGCACATTACACTACACTGCCGTTCATGGTTAAAGTAAGCGTACAGTCTCTGCTATATACATTTAGTCGATTTTACACATTCTAGTTCAATATGTGAACATATGCCAGGCTTCATTTGAGTCACAGGGAAAATATTTGGCCTTGAAGAGGATCATGGACTCATAAAGTTTGGGAACGCTCGCTCTGTGGACTCCTGGTGGTTTCATATGAGTCTATATCCGCTCATGAGCTGCTCCAGTTATAAAAATGATTCATCAGCTTTGAGATGTAATGTCAGGCATTATATTATGAGAGCTATGAGAACACTGACAATAACATTTTTATCAACCGTATATTCCAGCTGTAGGGTCCAATTATACACAATAGATAGTTTTTAATAGGCTGTATACGTATTGATCTATAATACATACGAGTAATGAGCCATGAGCATATGTACATTATTTTGGCAGAATCTTCCAGAAATAACTTGTGTTGGAAGGTAATATGGTGTGTCTGTGGGAAGGAATCTGGATTTTGAGGAGATGTACAGAATTGTATTCCCTTTGATGTAGATGCAGTAGGCAACTAGGCTCATAGTCTTCTGCGTGTCCTTAATGAGAGTTCGCCTGTCACACAATCGTGTACGATCATTGGGATGTTATCGCCCTTGCATGGCCTAAAAATGGGGGTGGGGGGCGGGGCCTTGGGATTCTCGCTGCGCCTGCCGATAGATTCCTACCCCGGTAGGATATGAGTTGCCAAGCAACGTCACAGAAATCACACCAAGCTGGGCGATTGGAGAATTAGCGGGGAAATCGGCGGCGTTGTTGTGGAACACGCCGTTGCCGTTCGCCAGCAGTGGAGTGTGCTTAAAAATCACACATTCTTGTCTGTAGAAATGTGAAAATTACCCACTTGGGGTTTGAGCATTCATGATTCTTACACTAAAGAATTCTGGAACAATGTGTGTTGATTAATGAGCTTTCAGGAGACGCCTGGAATATCAACTACCTGAATAATTGAAATGTAAAGCTAATGAAAGAGACAGGTTCCTTGTTTTCAGCGTTACTATATATTTTTGTAACAGACAGATATGAGATCACAGCTGAGAAAGTGCCGTGGTAGGGATCAAACCCCATAGTAAAGGTGCGTGTTTGAGGGCCCCATAGGAAAGGTGCGTGTTTGAGGGCTCCATGTTAAAGGTGTGTGTTTGAGGGCCCCATGTTAAAGGTGTGTGTTTGAGGGCCCCATGTTAAAGGTGTGTGTTTGATGGCCCCATAGTAAAGGTGTGTGTTTGAGGGGCCCATATTAAAGGCTTGGGTTCGAGGGCCATAGTAAAGTCTTGGGTTAAGGTTTATTTCATGTCTAACAGGGTTTGTTGGGTGGAGAGTTTCCTCAAACTCCGGTCTTTTCTATAATTAGCCGGTACGTCTTTGGTAAAACAAAGAGGGAAACTCAACCCCCTGTGAGTCAGTTTTTCTGGTATTGTTTCGGGATCGGGGGGTGGGGGTTGTGCGTTAGCTCATGTGGTTATGTGTTCTGCAGTAGGAGTGTTTTATTTTATTTTTATATAACACATGACACAGTACAGCATGGTAAATATTGTATGTTAAAAAAAAGGTAATCTAGAAATAACACACATCCACAATAGACACTGGGTATTTTCTCTGTCCCAAAAACTGTTCTACTGTGCAGTCAAAATTGTGATGTTAGTTTGCATCACTGTTAAAAAAAACAAAAAACAAATGTTGTATTTCTGGACTGAAGTTACTTCTATCTGTCTATCCACCTGCCTACCTGTCTACCTATCAAGATAAATATATATCCATCTATCTGTCTATCCATCTATATATCTGGATAAATATCTATAATCTATCTCTCTATCCATCCATTTATCTATCTGTTTATCTGTCTAGCTATCAGGATAAATATCTATCTGTCTATATATCTTTATTTATTTCTTACAAACTGTTTCTCTGTCCTGCATGCATGTGTGATGTACACATGTACAGTCTCAGTACAGGTTGCCACAGCAACAGATGTCACTTCCTGTTCTGTAAAGGGGCAGGGCGGGGGGTGGGCTGTTTATCTGTGTTTACACGGCCCTCCTCTGTTTACTCCCAGTGGACAGGATCTCTGCCAGCGCGTCCTCTCACACGGAGAGGAATCTCAGTCCCCTGGAATCTCAGTAATAGGCCTTTTAATTACGGGAGGCCCCTGAAAAAAACAAGCCCATCACAAAACAAAATGGGTTTTCAAGATGGTTCTCCCGTTCGCTTGTAAAAGATAGCAGGCAGTTCAGTGTAAACATGAGATGGATGGTACTGGAAATCTGTCAAAGTCATTTAATGTTCCTTTAAAAAAATTTTTTATCCAAGCCAGGGGAAATTTACATGGAATCCCTTTTGTATTTGTGTGCGTGCGTGCGTGCGTGCGTGCGTGCGTGCGTGCGTGCGTGCGTGCGTGCGTGCACGGTGAAGCTGGTATTACCGCGGGGTTTAGTCTGTAGAGAGACTCTTTAATGGTGAAGCCGGTATTACCACGGGGATTAGTCTGTGAAGAGAGGCTCTTTAATGGTGAAGCCGGTATTACCGCTGGGTTTAGTCTGTAAAGAGAGACTCTTTAATGGTGAAGCCGGTATTAACACGGGGTTTAGTCTGTGAAGAGAGGCTCTTTAATGGTGAAGCCGGTATTACCACAGGGTTTAGTCTGTAAAGAGAGACTCTTTAATGGTGAAGCCGGTATTACCACGGGGATTAGTCTGTGAAGAGAGGCTCTTTAATGGTGAAGCCGGTATTACCACAGGATTTAGTCTGTAAAGAGAGGCTCTTTAATAGCGAAGCTGGTATTACCGCTGGGTTTAGTCTGTAAAGAGAGACTCTTTAATGGTGAAACCGGTATTACCGCTGGGTTTAGTCTGTAAAGAGAGACTCTTTAATGGTGAAGTCGGTATTACCACAGGATTTAGTCTGTAAAGAGAGGCTCTTTAATAGCGAAGCTGGTATTACCGCTGGGTTTAGTCTGTAAAGAGAGACTCTTTAATGGTGAAGCCGGTATTACCGCTGGGTTTAGTCTGTAAAGAGAGACTCTTTAATGGTGAAGCCGGTATTACCGCTGGGTTTAGTCTGTAAAGAGAGACTCTTTAATGGTGAAGCCTCTATTACCGCTGGGTTTAGTCTGTAAAGAGAGACTCTTTAATGGTAAAGCCGGTATTTGCGGGGGATTCGGATCTGTTCACCAGACAATATGACCAGCGTAGGGGAAGCATAACCCACACACCCCTTGGGGTTTGTACAGTACTGTGGTCATAAGTCACATGTTTAATAATTCATGGTTTGAGTGAGTATGTCGCCAGTGTGGAAACAAAACATGGAGTCTCATCCAGGTCACGGCTGCTGCTGGGTCAGATGTGGAGAGAAGCAGCATGACTGAGCTGAGAGAGAGAGAGAGAGCGAGAGTGAGTGAGCCAAGTGTGTGTGAGAGAGGGTGAGAGGAGGGGGAGAGAGTGAGAGAGGAGGGGGGAGAGAAAGAGAGATAGAGATGTTTTCATTCTCTCTGTAAAATGGGCCTTTTGTACACCTGTGGCACGGCCCTGTTAGCGGAACAGAAGTGCAGCTGAAAAAACAGAAGAGAATATTAAAATGTGCTCTTCCTCTTCCTCTTCCTCTGTACCAGTCACAATCTGTGACCTTTATTCCTTTCGTCCTTAAAATCCAATGAACCCCCCCCCCCCCCCCCACCAACATTGACTGCTGTGTATATATGAAGGCCTACAGAAGGACTATGCTGTTTTAACAGGGCTCATACAAAGCTGTTTATTGCTCGGGTCACGCAATAACTTCCTGTCTTTGGTAATTGGGTTTTGAGAAAGGCAGTTGAGCAGGGGGGGGCAGTTAAGCGGGGGGGGGGGCAGTTGAACAGGGAGGGCTGGGCTGGTGCCTGGATCGGCCCAGACTACTACACTTAAACCCAACGTAAACCCAGCCTAAACCCAGCATGTTAGCAGGTCATTCACCCAGCAGCCCTGTATCAATCTGTATCAGTTCAATCACAATCGCGGTAATCTGTCGGTACGTTTTATTAAAACGTGAATATTAAAAGTTTTCTCCAGCAAGAAGTATTCTTATTGTCTTCTGCATAATGGAGTTTGCATGACCTATCTTATACATTAAAAAAATTATATTAACCTGCTATTTTTGAGGAGTCGATCAGAGGGGGGTTGGTGCTCTAAAAGCCTTTTTTTACACCTGAACATTACACCTGAACATTACACCTGGACATTACACCTGGACATTACACCTGGACATTACACCTGGACATTACACCTGAACATTACACCTGAACATTACACCTGAACATGGCGATGACTCATTCATCACTGTCATCTTTAAAAAAAGATTTGATCTAAATGTCAATTATGCATCGAGCCATTTCCTCAAGTAGACCAGCCAGATTAGACCAGATTAGACCAGATTAGACCAGATTGGACCAGATTGGACCAGATTGGACCAGACTGGACCAGACTGGACCAGACTAGACCAGACTAGACCAGACTAGACCAGACTAGACCAGACTAGACCAGACTAGACCAGACTAGACCAGACTAGACCAGACTGGGCCAGACTGGACACACATTCTGTGGCTCAGTATAAGAGCCAGTTTGGATAACTGAGCAGAAGTCATTTCTCAGGAGTCAACAGTAACCCTAATATGGTCTGGAAAGAGTGATTCTATAATCGAGTTTAGGGAGAAATTAGAGTTTAATGAGGTTGGAGTAAGCAGCAGTCTTCAGTAATGCATTATCTCTGTGGATAGTCTCTCTTTCCCCTTGAGCTTTAGTGGTAGATTTCACTTTAGATGCAACAGGGAATATCTCCTTTTTCTGTCTGTAAATCAGAAACTCCTGAATTTGTGCCTCGGACTCTGGCGAGCCCCCCTCTCTGATTCACTGGGTGTTCATGGGGTCTTGTGTCTGCAGTTAACCCACATGCCCCCAAGAACAGGTCATTAATCCCGTGGTTAGCATCTCTGCTGTAGGCTCTCTCTCCAAAACACTTGCCCCTCTCACACCC
Source organism: Ilyophis sp. 1 JC-2022 (assembly GCA_022702515.1). NCBI lineage: Eukaryota > Metazoa > Chordata > Actinopteri > Anguilliformes > Synaphobranchidae > Ilyophis > Ilyophis sp. 1 JC-2022. The sequence goes on from CM040405.1 coordinate 79,317,178, forward strand.
TGTTGCCTCTTAGTCTGTGTGTAGTTGTGTGTCGTGGCACTTAAACGTGGTGCTGTAGTTTTATGGCTTGAGTGCTGTTGACTCTTGTAGTATTGTGATACTGAATGACTTGGCGTTGTCTCTGTTCTTTGCCTAGAACTTTGTGTTCACTTCAGGTTAGTGTATTTATCATGCTTATGGGCCTATGTTTATGGGCCTATGGTTATGGGCCTATGTTTATGGGCCTATGTTTATGGGCCTATAGCTTTCTGTTCTTGTGGCTTGTTATAGGGGTACTCTGCATTGATTCAGAATTAACACGTTGGTTAGCATTGATTCAGAATTAGCACGTTGGTTCGCATTGATTCAGAATTAGCACGTTGGTTAGCATTGATTCAGAATTAGCACGTTGGTTAGCATTGATTCAGAATTAGCACGTTGGTTAGCATTGTTGACTAGTCATTAGTGATTAGTGATGTTGCACATTCACTCTGGTCTGGGACTGCTGTTAGCCAGGTCTGGCGATATTGCTCATATTCATCAGGTGAAATCACTCATGTTTCTCTGTATAAGAGTGTCTGCTAAATGGAAAATGTATTGCCATAAATGTTTATGTTTGCACTTTATCAACGTATTGAATGTAAATATAGTGCTCGCCTGAACGTAGTGATTTTGCACGACTCCTGACGATAGAGAGCAGCTGTTGCCGGTCGGGGGGGGGGGTTGGGGGGGAGCACACGTGATCCAATTGGAGCATCACATGAGTCATCCAGGTCACTCGGGGTCGCGGGGTGGACGGCGTGCATGGCCGGATGGTCCGAGAGCGTGCCGACCTTACGTAAGCGAAGCGCCCAAACGGTCACCTGACCCACTACTCTTCAGAAGGACACTGCCCAAACACAGTCACGGCCTTCCAGAACCAAGTGCACACAAGACCGATGTCACAACAGGTTGTGGGCCAATTCCTTTTTCAATTCAATCGGTTCAGGAAGTGAATAAAAGAAAAAAAATTTCTGATCATTGATTAGAATGTAATTAATAAATGGAAAAACTTGTCATGTGTTCTGTTCTGTGAGGATGTTTTGGAATTAATTCATTTGATTAATTGGATTTAAATTCACTGACTGTATTGACTCAACTGAAATAGATTTAAACCCCAACTGCTATCCAGTCAAAATGACATGTAACAGAATACAGGCTCATTTATGTGTAAAATAAGTGTGACTAGTTTATAACACCTCTTACTATGCTCTGGGGTCAGCCATGGCAGTCACATCAATATTCTTTTCACCATTTTTGAACACAGGCTATTTTCCACCTTTTTCAAACAAACCAATTCAAATGAGCCTCCAGGACTTGGGTGTGGTGTGTGAATGTGGTCATTTTGAATAGATAACTTTATCGTCTTTATATAACATGCAACAGACTCTGTTATCCTACTGATCCTATTGGTCGTGAGAAATGACAGACAGGCCACAGAATGGAGAGAGTATCAGTGGGCGTGTCAGGTTTTATTCACAAGCGCTCATTTCTCCAATGAAAAGAGCCGTCCCCTGGGTTCGGCTTTCCTCAGGGCAGTATCTGTAGGTGTGAACCACTCCAGACCTGAGTGCCTCCGTTTCCTCTCGTGACGCGTCTTGGCGCCGGCCCAGCTGCTCATTGAAGCCATTTCTGTTATATGAGGTTGCCAAACTTGATTGGCAGTAAGTCCAGACAAGAGCCATTCAGTTTGTGGGGTTATGACACAGCGCGAGGATCTGTGGTAGGCCGTTTAATCGAGTATCTGTGGTAGGCCGTTTAATCGAGTATCTGTGGTAGGCTGTTTAATCGAGTATCTGTGGTAGGCCGTTTAATCGAGTATCTCTGGTAAGCCGTTTAATCGAGTATCTGTGGTAGGCTGTTTAATCGAATATCTGTGGTAGGCCGTTTAATCTAGTATCTGCCGTGGTAGGCCGTTTAATCGAGTATCTGTGGTAGGCTGTTTCATCGAGTATCTGCTGTGGTAGGCCGTTTAATCGAGTATCTGTGGTAGGCTGTTTAATCGAGTATCTGTGGTAGGCCGTTTAATTGAGTATCTGTGGTAGGCCGTTTAATCGAGTATCTGTGGTAGGCCGTTTAATCGAGTATCTGTGGAACTCCGCCATGACAGCGGCAAACAGACCTGGGACCCCTGACTACAGCATCGTGGCAAACAGGCCTGGGACCCCTGACTACAGCATCGTGGCAAACAGACCTGGGACCCCTGACTACAGCATTGTGGCAAACAGACCTGGGACCCCTGACTACAGCATCGTGGCAAACAGACCTGGGACCCCTGACTACAGCATCGTGGCAAACAGGCCTGGGACCCCTGACTACAGCATCGTGGCAAACAGACCTGAGACCCCTGACTACAGAATCGTGGCAAACAGACCTGGGACCCCTGACTACAGAATCGTGGCAAACAGACCTGGGACCCCTGACTACAGCATTGTGGCAAACAGGCCTGGGACAGATCATTATTCGAAGAACCCTCAACCCCAGAACAATTCCTGCCCATGACTGACGATTGTTAAAGAAACTTAAAATTTTCACCAACTTTCAGGGAAAAATAAATAAATCTTCTTTCGTTATGATCTTATTAACCGGCTTTGTTCAGAAGTGTTTTACCAATTTTACCGGAATGTAAGCAGTTAAGGTATTTGACCCAGGCAGGTGTGGTAAATGTGCGGGCGGGGCTGGGTTCGGAGAGGAAGTGGTATCCACGGTCACGGGCCAGTGTGCCACAGCTGTATTTGAAGCCAGTGTGGAGATGTTTGTAAAGATACCTGTGATACCTGTGATACCTGAGATACCTGAGATAGCTGAGTCTGTGTAGTAGAGCACCAGACGGCTGAAGTTTTATTGGTGTGAATATCACAGCTTTAGCAAAGGGATTACCTCTGGCTTTTTTCTTTAGTTATAGATGGATTTTATTCTTTGTGGTTTTTATTTAATGAAACGCATGCTCACACACACACACACACACACACGCAGTAGTTCAGTCTGTTGTACACAGGCCCATCTGTTCTCCTGGCGGTAAGCGGACATTCAGGCTGCGAACTGTTTCCTCCGCCCCCGCCAAACCCCCCCCTCCAGCCCACAACCTCTGCACCCCGCAGTTTGGTAGAGAGGGGCTCAGAGGATGGAGAACTGATGAGTCATCCCCAGGGTCAGGTTAGGGTTGTAGAGAACTTTTCCAACAGGTCTTACATGGATGGTGCCTTTACATGGGATTAACCCAACAGGTCTTACATGGATGGTGCCTTTACACGGGATAAACCCAACAGGTCATAAATGAATGGTGCCTTTACACGGGGTAAACCCAACAGGTCATAATTGAATGGTGCCTTTACACGGGGTAAACCCAACAGGTCATAAATGAATGGTGCCTTTACACGGGGTAAACCCAACAGGTCATAAATTAATGGTGCCTTTACACGGGGTAAACCCAACAGGTCATAAATGAATGGTGCCTTTACACGGGATAAACCCAACAGGTCATAAATGAATGGTGCCTTTACACAGGATAAACCCAACAGGTCATAAATGAATGGTGCCTTTACACGGGGTAAACCCAACAGGTCATAAATGAATGGTGCCTTTACACGGGATAAACCCAACAGGTCATAAATGAATGGTGCCTTTACACAGGATAAACCCAACAGGTCATAAATTAATGGTGCCTTTACACAGGATAAACCCAACAGGTCATAAATGAATGGTGCCTTTACACGGGATAAACCCAACAGGTCATACATGAATGGTGCCTTTACACAGGATAAACCCAACAGGTCATAAATGAATGGTGCCTTTACACAGGATAAACCCAACAGGTCATAAATGAATGGTGCCTTTACACGGGATAAACCCAACAGGTCATAAATGAATGGTGCCTTTACACGGGATAAACCCAACAGGTCATAAATGAATGGTGCCTTTACACAGGATAAACCCAACAGGTCATAAATGAATGGTGCTGTCAGGCCAAAATGTGTCCGTTTGTGGCAAAAAACTGATCCAGAGGAGATTGGAATGCTTGGAATGTCGTTGTGCTATGCCACAACACGCGACTGTAGCATTGTGACGAGCATTGTGACGTGTTTTGCTCTTCTGAAGAACTCCCGGGACAAACGGTCGCAAAAAAACGCTTACAAAAACAAGGCATTTTCATTGGGCATACGCGATCGCATATAAAAAACAAATAAAAAAATAATAAAAAAATCATCAAAAAAAAACCAAAAAAATAAAAAAAATAATAAATAAAAAAAACAAACAATTAGCCGTAGTAGATAGATTTTTTTTTTTTTTTTTTTTATTCCAACAACAACACTCAACTACTCTTTCCTCCTCGCCTCACTAACTTTTTTTGCGAACAGGCTAAATTTTAATTTTTTTTTTTTTTTTTTTTTTTTTTTTTTTTTTTTTTTTTTTTTCCGGCGTTTTAATAATCATTTTTTTTTTGCTCATTTTTTTTTTTTTTGAAAAGGAACACAAAAACACATGACATCAATGTCAATAATATGTCAATGTAAATTAATACATTAATTATAATTAATTATTAAATTAATAAGTGAAAAGGTAGGGTACAACATCCATCATCGATTCTGAGGTGAAAATAATCACCAATCTAAAAATAAAAAAAAAACAATTAAAATAATTAAAGCTAGTATAACAATACAAAAATAAAATAAAATCTGAGTGATAGTGATGTGATATTTTGAGTGAGTGTGTGATTTATCTCCGTCCAACGATCCTCCCGGCGATCTGAGCCTAAAAAAAGTGCAAAGTTGTCACACCACGGCGATTCTGAATTCAAAGCAGGTCAAAGAACGAACACGCGTCACAATGCTCGCGTGTCTGTTGGCATAGCAACGACATTCCAAGCATTCCGATCTCTGGCCCGGATCAATTTTGGCTCCCGGATCAATTTTGGCCTGACAGTGCCTTTACACGGGATAAACCCAACAGGTCATAAATGAATGGTGCCTTTACACGGGATAAACCGAACAGGTCATAAATGAATGGTGCCTTTACACGGGATAAACCCAACAGGTCATAAATGAATGGTGCCTTTACACAGGATAAACCCAACAGGTCATACATGAATGGTGCCTGTGTATGTTTTCCTGCGCTAGTTTGAAAAGATTTACACATGAGCAGGGTTTTTTCATTCAGGAATGTTTCTGGGTTTCTGGGTACAGTACTACCAGGATGAAGCCGCTCAAGTGAACATATTGAAAAGCACATTTAAACAAAGTAAAAACATTCTAGCATTTGATTTAGATGCCAGTAAGGCGTTGTACTGATGGTTATATGTGTGTGTGTGTTTGTGTGTGTGTGTTTGTGCGTGTGTGTGTGTGTGTGTGCGTGTGTGTGTGTGCGTGTGTTTGTGTGTGTGTGTGTGTGTGCGTGCGTGTGTGTGTGTGTGTGCACGTTTTTTCTGGCCTTGTGTTTTCTACAGATGTTCCTGACCGTGTACCTCAGTAACAATGACCAGCATTTTACAGAGGTGCCCGTTACCCCGGAAACCCTCTGTCGAGACGTGGTGGAGCTTTGCAAGGAGCCAGGAGAGACGGAATGTTACCTGGCTGAGATTTGGCGGGGGTCAGGTGAGACGCGCCTCCTCTGGCTTTCAGACATCATCAATCAATCAGATCAGATCAATCGTTCCAGGTTTATTCGCGTCACCCAGACGATCCTGATTCTCACCTGAGCAGCTTGACTGAGTGACATCACAATGTGTGATGACATCACAATGCAGCTTGCAGGGTTGGAGTTTCCATTTCGGTTTGGTCAAGGTTTAGGAAATTAACCCTTTGAAGAGAAGAGTTTTTTCAGAATGTTTCAGAATGCAGTCTCAGTGGTCATAGACCCATTCAGCTATCAGATTCTCCTGTGTGCTCTGTCACTGAAACAGGCTGTACACACACACACACACACACACACACACACTCGCGCACGCACACACATGGAAGAGATCGTGTTTCAGCCTTTCACAAAACCACATAGACAGGAAGTGTCTCTCCTCTGAAGTACCTAGAGTTTCACCGGGAGGGGGTTGTCATGGTTACCCAGACAACAGCAAACGTCAGCGGCAGTTGGGCTGCCAAACCCCCCCCCCCCCCTCCCAGCCTTGGAGCAGTTGGCAGAGACAGTCCAGGCCAGGAGCATTTACACTTTACACAGACTGGAGGTATCTTCCTCTTTCCTCTGGAAATAGTGGGGCTCACGACTGAACACAAGGAGTTTGAGCAGCCAAGAACATGGCCTTTAACTTCCTGTCTGTGAGATTAAGACTTCCTGTCTGTGAGATTAAGTTTAGTAAAGACTACAGTTGGTGCCTGTCAATCAAAAGGGAACAGGTGTCTGACAGCTAGGCCACGATGCTCTCATAGCACCATACATTATGATTATTATTACATTTATTATATTATTAAATACTCTTTTTATTGTTCTGCTGGCTACGTCATTTTTAGAGAGGGGTCAAATATTAATATGCAAATGTAAAATATGCATAAAAGTGTAAGATTGTAAGGAAGGCACTGAAGGAAACTGAAAGTGTAAATTTGTAAGAAACACTTGCTAAGAGTGTACGATACTTAGCTGTGCTAACCCAGAGTATAAAACTGCAAAATATGCTGATCCAGAGTGTATAATTGCATTGTAGTGTGTGTAGTGTGTGGCTATGCTAAGACAGTGTGTAATGATGTAAGATGTGTGGCTATGCTAAGACGGTGTGTAATGATGTAAGATGTGTGGCTATGCTAACGCTCTCTGGCGCCCCCTGTAGAGCGTGTGGTGGCTATGCTAAGACGGTGTGTAATGATGTAAGATGTGTGGCTATGCTAACGCTCTCTGGCGCGCCCTGTAGACAGTGTGGTGGCTATGCTAAGACGGTGTGTAATGATGTAAGATGTGTGGCTATGCTAACGCTCTCTGGCGCCCCCTGTAGAGCGTGTGGTGGCTATGCTAAGACGGTGTGTAATGATGTAAGATGTGTGGCTATGCTAACGCTCTCTGGCGCCCCCTGTAGAGCGTGTGGTGGCTATGCTAAGACGGTGTGTAATGAAGTAAGATGTGTGGCTATGCTAACGCTCTCTGGCGCCCCCTGTAGAGCGTGTGGTGGCTATGCTAAGACAGTGTGTAATGGTATAAGATGTGTGGCTATGCTAACGCTCTCTGGCGCCCCCTGTAGAGCGTGTGGTGGGCGAGGCCGAGCGGCTGCTGGACGTGCTGCAGCGATGGGGCCAGCAGAAGGCAGAAGTGCGCTTCTTCCTGCGCCACGAGCGAGCGCCCAGCCGCGAATCAGGTGAGCGTTCTCTCTGCCCCCTCCCCGTTGGGCGTGGGGCTTGGGCGGAGCTTGAGGCGCTCATCAGAGAATCGCGTCGTTGCTGTCCACTGGAGAATGGGTTATGCTAAAGGTGAAACGCTGTCAACTTGAGTTTGCCAACCTGTGTTAACCTTTCACGAACCCTCCTCAAACTATACACAAACGCTGCTCCAATTCTGCTCAAACTGCACCAATGCTGCTCCAACCCTACTCAAACTCTGCAACAACCTTTCACCAACTCTGCCCCAACCCTGCTCCAACCTTACTCTAACCCTCCTCCAACTCTGCACTAATGTTGCCCCAACCCTGCTCCAACCTTACTCTAACCCTCCTCCAACTCTGCACTAATGTTGCCCCAACCCTGCTCCAACCTTACTCTAACCCTCCTCCAACTCTGCACTAATGTTGCCCCAACCCTGCTCCAACCTTACTCGAACCCTCCTCCAACTCTGCACTAATGTTGCCCCAACCCTGCTCCAACCTTACTCTAACCCTCTTCCAACTCTACTCTTCACCAACCTGTACTTCGAATCTGCACTAATGTTAATCCAGTCCTACTCCAACCTTGCTGCAGCTGCACTTAAACCCTGTGCCAGGCACGGCGGCTCACATAGCCCCTCCTCCCTGTGTGAGCAGCACAGTGCAATCTAGCCTTGGAACGGGTGCGAGAGCAGAGGTGGGGGGAGGGGGCGGTTGTTTTGTTTCAGTTTTGTTACCATTTAAATTGATACCACAGAAACAGACAAATGCTGAACTTGCATTTTCTCTCTGTGAGACAATGGAAGCAGATTTGGAGAAAAAAGTCCAAACCGTCATAGCAAAGGAGAAACCATAGTGTTTGTCCTGTAAACAGAATGTGAATGAATTATTATTTATGAATAGATGATGTTTATGTTGCTTTCCTTATGTGAATACAAACCACAGAAGGCTGCCGTCCCACTGGCTGTCTAACCGGCGGGGGGGGCACGGCGATGTTTTCTTTTTTCAGGTCCATGTTTCAGGCCTTTGATAAACTCAAGTATGGATTTAATTACTTGGCATGGAAACAAGCTTTCCAGACGAGCGTCACGGTTACGCTGCGGCTCGGAGAGAGAGCGGCCGTCGTGTGTGTGCTGCAGCCTCACAAAGACCTCCTTAGTTTTGGTTTGCGCTGCCGTTCCAGTCAGTGCTGGGCTGGACACACTCCTGTTTGTTATTATTTTTCCATTTAAGGTCAAAAGTGCTTGTTTTATAACTCAGTTATGCCGGGATTTGCAGCCACCGACTGGTTTATCTGGATTCCCGTATTAGCCGTCCACAAAAGTTGCCTGAAAAAAAGTGTTACATAACGGATAGATTTTGACGTGGGGGGGAGTGAGCTTGTCGGACGAAGGCCGGGTGTTTTTGGCCTGACGGGGCTTGCATAACAAACCCAATAACCCGACCTCCTGCGCAGTCACAAGACTTCTCCTCTTCACCCGAAATCCCAAAAACATGAGCAGGGAGAGTGTGTCTGTCTGTGGCTGGGGTCCTGGGTCGGGTGCGTGTTTAAGGCTGAATGGTGGCCTGTCTGTGTTAATTAACTGTGGGCTGAAAATGAGCTGATGGGGCCTTTAGACACAGGGGAGCCATTTGGGACAGTTGTCTGTCCGTCTTGCGGGTACAGTGACTGACTCACAGACTTACTTTGATTGATTGCTTACTTACTTTCTTTTCCTGATGTTTCCTAAACGAATGCTCTGATTGTTTCTCACAGGTGGGCCCAGAGCTCCGGAACACCTGCCTAAAAGAAATGGGGTGAAGGGGCCCACAGACCGACAGGTGGAGAATGGGGTGAGTACCACACCTTAACCTTTAACCCTTAACCTTTAACCCCTGGGGGCTGAAACTTGCTCAGCAGTGCTTGTGATTGAGCACAGGCCATCCGCAGATCCAGTGGGATTGTTGAGTTGCCATTCATTTGCATTGACAGTATTTACCTGAGTCAGGTGCTCAGGTGGGCGGGGCCGCAGGTTTTGGGAGGGCTGTGGCGGGGCAGGGCCAGAACTCGGTGCGCAGCTGTAACGCGTGACACAGAGACAGGTGTTGAGTGTCTGATGTTTTTGTCCCTTCTAGGTGGCTCCGCCCCGCATGGACATGACCCTGGCAGAGCTGCAGGAGATGGCGTCACGGCAACAGCAGCAGATCGACGCCCAGCAACAGCTCCTGTCCTCGAAGGTAACTCCCGCCCTCTTTCACGCATCACAGCCGTGGTATGAGTGGCGGTGCAGCGGTTTCTCGCGCGGACGCTGGGATCTCTGTGGTTTGTGAGGGTGGCGCTCGTCTCTCTTCTGTTTGAACAAACGCCTCCCTCCTAAATCATCCACCAAACGAACATTATATAGAGTCACGTCACCCTGGAGTTCAGAGTTCTGTCCATCCGGTCCATAGTCAGCGGTGTCACTGTAAAACAGACTGAGTGTGACTCTCATCTGGGGATTAGACGGACATGAAGCCGGATCCAAACCAGGATATCTTGGGTGGATAAATGTTCAAAGGAATATTCTGGATAAATGCATCTGCCAAGTGATTGTAATGTAATGAATTAATAGAATGAAAGTTTGGTGAAGAAATCTTTTTGTGGTTGTAGTGTGTAGAATATTCCATGTGAGTGTTTGTAATTAAAATGCATTTTTATATTTATGGTAATGCAGCTTCCAAAGTACAGTGTAATAAAATCGACTGAGCAAAGCAGATATTTCATAATGCGTTGTAAAAAAATAAAAAATAAATAAAAAATGTATTGAACGTGCAATACATGAAGGGCAGCACACATTGTTCTTGAAATATTAGGTTTGAACAGGAACATGTTGTGACAACTCTGCAACAATGTGAGAATATTATGGTCTGGCTTGGATATATTTTCTGTAACATGTTGTTTGTCTACTTTTGTGGACATTCTCAGTTTCTTTTAAAATACATTTCAAATTCTTATCCAGCTCAATCTGAAAATGTCCCATAACTCAGGGACTAATAAAGTTGGTTCCAATCCCCACGTTACCAAACCATAATGTTAAAATATAAATATAATATTTTTTGGTGCGCTAGACAATTCACTTATTAGAGATACAAGGTTTTAGTGCAACAAAACCTCAGTTTGACCTCAGTCAAACACTTAAAAAAATATATACTGTGTATGTTAACCCTTTTAGAGCCACTGACAGCAGAAAAAGAAAAAAGAAACATCCATTTTCACCAATATTGAGAACTCATGTGATTAGTTAGGCTTTGGTTAGTAACGCATTTTCTAAACACCCCAGCAGATCAGCAGGGGTGTTTTTAAATGGCACTGGCATCTAAAGGCTAAGTTAAAATATGTGTTTTACCCAGGCTTGGCCCAGGTTTGTCTGTGGTCTCGACAGCAGCTGTTCTCTCTTCTCTTTGACAGGAGCGACAGCCGTTATTTTTGCTGTTCCAGAACATTCTGTTTTTAGTGGTGGTGTGTTTGTGCTGGACCCAGACAGCCTGTAAGCTTCTCACAGTAAACACATCTGGCACACAGAGGGAGAATGTGATGTAACTACAGGTGTTTTTCTCTCTTTCTTTATCTGTCCATCTCCCTCTCCCTCCCTCTCTGTCTCCTTCCCTCTCTTTCTCTTACCTTTCTGTCCCTCTCCATCCCCATCTCCCTTTCTTTCTCTCCCTCTCTTTTACCTCTCTCCATCCCTCCCTCCCTCTCTCTCTTACCTCTTCCTCCCTCCCTCCCTCCCTCTCTCTCCCTCCCTCTCTTCCTCTCTCTAGGAGCAGCGTCTGCGCTTCCTGAAGCAGCAGGACCAGCGGCAGCAGCAGCGGGATCAGCGGGATGGGCGGGTCTCGGAGCAGGAGAAGCTCCTGAGGCTGAGGGAAAACGCTGAGAGCCAGGAGGCCAAGCTGAAGAAAGTGCGGGCCCTCAGGGGCCAGGTGGAGCAGAAACGCCTCAGCAACGGCAAGCTAGGTCAGCGGGCCACGCCTATAAAACACCTCGGCAACAGCAAGCTAGGTCAGCGGGCCACGCCCATAAAGTGCCTCGGCCACAGCAAGCTAGGTCAGCGGGCCACGCCCATAAAGTGCCTCGGCCACAGCAAGCTAGGTCAGCAGGCCCCGCCCAAAATCTTAGAGTTTATCTGGGGGGTCATAGTGCTGCGGGTTCTGTTTTCAGCTGGGATTTTTGTTGATTTCTGGATTTTTTAAATAACCGTCTCAGCTGGAAATCTTCTAAAGTCTCCAAAAATGTTTTGAGAAATGTTTTTGAGGAAGCGGTTTTAGCTGGGAGTCATTGTCAATGTTGCTGGCGACGTTTCTGGAAAAGTTTTTTAAGAAAGCGTTCTGGGGGACTGAAATGTTGTCGCCACAATTAATATTCCTGAAACAAACGTGCTGTTAGCTGGGAGTCACACTAAGTTACCGATGAAGTTCCAGAAATGTTTTTGAAAAAACAGAGTTGGCTTCATCACAGAAGCACGACACACACACACACACACACACACACACACACACACACACACATTCGGTCACATTAACTGTTTAACTGGGAGAGTGAGATCCTTAATGAGAGCGATTTTTCAAACTTAATTGAATCCAGTTTTGCCTGTAACTGCAGAGCAGTGTGACACATATGAGCTGTAACACAAAGCCGCCACACCCTGCTCCCGTCCTCTAGCCTGAACCCAGTGTGTCCTGTCCCGCCTCACACAGCCTGACCGCTATGCAAACCTGCTGCTTTGAATGGAGATCGGTGTGTGGGAGAGAATGAGTATCGATGCTGAGGCCCTGTCTGTGTGGGAGAGAATGGGGATCAGTGCTGAGGCCCTGTCTGTGTGGGAGAGAATGAGTATCGGTGCTGAGGCCCTGTCTGTGTGGGAGAGAATGGGGATCGATGCTGAGGCCCTGTCTGTGTGAGAGAGAATGAGTATCGGTGCTGAGGCCCTGTCTGTGTGGGAGAGAATGGGGATCGGTGCTGAGGCCCTGTCTGTGTGGGAGAGAATGGGGATCGATGCTGAGGCCCTGTCTGTGTGAGAGAGAATGAGTATCGGTGCTGAGGCCCTGTCTGTGTAGGAGAGAATGAGTATCGGTGCTGAGGCCCTGTCTGTGTGGGAGAGAATGAGTATCGGTGCTGAGGCCCTGTCTGTGTGGGAGAGAATGGGGATCGGTGCTGAGGCCCTGTCTGTGTGGGAGAGAATGGGGATCGATGCTGAGGCCCTGTCTGTGTGAGAGAGAATGAGTATCGGTGCTGAGGCCCTGTCTGTGTGGGAGAGAATGAGTATCGGTGCTGAGGCCCTGTCTGTGTGGGAGAGAATGGGGATCGGTGCTGAGGCCCTGTCTGTGTGGGAGAGAATGAGTATCAGTGCTGAGGCCCTGTCTGTGTGGGAGAGAATGAGTATCAGTGCTGAGGCCCTGTCTGTGTGGGAGAGAATGCTGTTTGATCCTGTCGGGTTTTACAGGGTTCATACCTGACTGCACACATTCAGTGACTAGTTCTCCGCACTGGGTCTAGTTCTGGTTTTGACCCTTACTCCCCCACTCATCTCCCTCTCTTCCCCTTTTTCTCTTCTTCTTCCCCATATTCCTCCCTCTCCTCTCTCCCCCTCTCACTCTCCTCATCCCTCCCTCTCCTCTCTCCCCCTCTCCCCCTCTCCCCCTCTCTCTGCCCCCGCAGTGGAGGAGATAGAGCAGATAAGCAGCCTGTTCCAGCAGAAACAGAGGGAGCTGGTCTTGGCTGTTTCCAAGGTGGAGGATCTGAGCCGGCAGCTGGAGATGCTGAAGAATGGAAGATGCAAGATGGACGCCTTCCATGACAACCAGAGCTCCGCGGCTGAGCTCGACCGGCTGTACAAGGAGCTGCAGGTACCTCAAACCATATAATAATAATAATAATAATAATAAGAGCAGTATTGGCCCGAATACTGATCCCAGGGGAACACCACAGATGATCGGTCTCCAGTGGAAAGCCCACTCTCCCCATTTAAAGCCGCATCAGAAACACACACGCATTATAGGCCCTGTGGCCTCCAGCATCGTTGGGTCTTCTCCATAATGGTGCACAGCAGTGCTATTCAGTCGTGTCCTTGGAGCCCTGCAAAGTGTCTCTGGGTTTTTTGTTTTCACCTTAAAATGAGTAGCCAGTTCAGACCCAGAAACCCAGTGAAAATATCCATGGACAATGCAAGTTAATGACTAATGTGCTAACGTGCTAACATGCTAGCAGCTAAAGGGCAAGGATGAGGTGTCATGTTGTTGAAGTAGCCTTCAGAAGTGAGTGCACCCCAATAACAGGGTAATCTCTCTCACGTTCTCCCTGTACCCCCTCTCTCCTCTCTCTCTTTCTCCCTCTCTCCCTCTCTCCTCTCTCTCTCTCTCTCTCTCTCTCTCTCCTCTCTCTCCTCTCTCCCCTCTCCCCTCTCTCTCTCTCTCTCTCTCTCCCTCTCTCTCCCCTCTCTCTCTCTCTCTCTCTCCCTCTCTCTCCCCTCTCTCTCTCTCTCTCTCTCTCTCTCTCTCTCTCAGTTGAGGAATAAGTTAAACCAGGAGCAGAACGCCAAGCTCCAGCACCAGAGGGAGAACCTGAACAAACGGAACCTGGAGGTGGCGGCCATGGACCGGCGGGTGAGCGAGCTGCGCGACCGCCTGTGGAAGAAGAAGGCCGCCCTGCAGCAGAAAGAGAACCTGCCTGTAAGTACAGCTCCCCCTGCTGGCTCTACTCAGTAGTGTCACAGATTTTATGGCCAACCCTGGCTCTGGAGGCCGCATGCTCTGCCTGGGTCCCGGGTATGTTGGTATTTCCTCTTCACCTTGAAACCAACAACTGATTCACTTGTTGTGACATACTTCTGATTTGGTGAAGGACTTAGATAAGAATTGGTTGTTTTTTATTTTAATTCCTGATTTAGTTTAATGGATAAAAAGCAGAGTGAGCAGCATGTGGCTTTCCACTTTTATTGGACTTATATTTTGGATTTCTACTTCTCCTAAAACATTTCTATCGGCTGAGTGTACTCCAGGCCTTGAGGCTGAAAGAAGCGAGAGGTAGACCCACAGGAATGTCGTTTTGGCGAATCCTAATCTTCCCGCTATCTCCCAGTCGAACGGTGTGTCACAGAGTGTTGTTTTCTCCGGTGGGAGGGAGGAGGGTCTCTCAGGAGCTCTGCCTGGCCTATCTTGGTCAGTTGCCATGGTAACCTTTAATCTCAAGTGAACCAGCTGGCAAGAAAAAGATCTGATGTCCACAAAAGCCGGCCTGTTGAATCAAAGGAAAAAGAAAAAAGAAAAAATGGCCAATAGCAGCTCAGTGTTTCGTTTTAAACAAACGTTTGTTTTTCTTTCAAATGTTTCTCCTTTTCCATTCAATGTTTTTTTTTCTGTGTCTGCTGAAATAATATTCTAAATGAATGGAGACATGTGAAATTGGGGTATTAAGGTAAAATTGAAATGATTAAATGAAAATCATGAGTGCATGAAGTTATGGATGATCTAAATTGATTTTTATTTTATTTTTATTTTTATTGTGCATGCTCATAGTTATTATTGATTTGTGTTGACCGGCTCTGTTGTTTTATGAATATTATATGAAGCTTGTCTTTCTTTTTTTTTTTTTTTATGTAGCTGGACATTTTCAATAAAGTCTGCCCTGTCTGTACGTCATGTTATAGGGGGCAGTATATACTCTATATGGGACAGTATGTCTATAGGGTTCAGTATATACTTTACTCAGTTTTAGAACTTTCAACCAGTCCAGTTCTCTAACCACTGGTCAGTACTACAGTTTGGATATAAGAGATTTAGAACAAATCTACACATACTGAATAATACCATACCATGAAAACAACATCTGAAAGTCTGTTTTCTGGGGGAATGTACATAAATATAACGTACATAACATTTACATACATACACACACACAAATGTAACTGTCCCAAATACAAGCATTAAGTACAAGAGCATATTCTGGAGGTTTATTATATTACCATAGTCTCTCTCTGCCCCCATTATTAAAGTCGGAAACGCTCCAGTTTTGGAAACGCTCCAGTTCTGGAATACTCTGAGGTTTTATAGTATAGAGGCAATGCTGCCTGGAGTTTTAATCAAGTCCTTTCCAATGGGGGGGGTTTCCTCCCGAGAGTTAGGGGTTCCTGTCTGGCTAATATTGAATGTGTCCTTGACTAAACGTTTTGAAGGACGTTTTATTCGGGTGAGCCGGGTGGCTGTAAATATCAGGCTGATTTAAATTTGTTTTTGTCTTCTAAAGAATGGGCTCCTCGTTAAAGACACGTCTTCAAAGGGCACTCAACAGGTAACAGAGCTGACCACCTGGATGCATGCGACCAGGTTCCTCATGAGCTGTATTTTCTGAACACATTTCACACCCTTCATTAAGGTCCAGCCACTCGATCTGTGCTCCATTGAACTCTTTAACCTTCTAAGACTGGAGTTAATCATCTTGGAATCCCGTTCACATGATAGCCTCTGATATACGTCTTTGTTTACCACCTTAGTTTCATTTTTAGCGCATTAAACAGATTGAGAATTTTTAGGGTATTTGTTAACACAATTTCACTCGTATTTTATGATTTAAGGTTTAATTTGAGAAAATAGACATTTAGGGAGGATTGCTAAGTGCACTGGAGAGCTTTTATAAAATTTGGCCCTAATGACCTCATCTATAACTTCAAGCACTCTGATGTGATTGAGGACCAATGAGATTTCTATCAGAAATGTGCCCTGTGTTGTCTTGAATGTTTTTTCAAAATTCTGCTGCTTTGAATGGATATCAGTGCTGAGGTCAAAGGTCACTGTTCTCAAACTCCCGTTACTTTCAGTTACCAGTAGTGATTGTTACATCAGCATTAGAATGTTCAGTTAAGAACATTCGAATCACGTATTTGTGATCTTACACCTTAAGGCTCACTCAGTAATTTTGGTTGCTAATCGAAGACAACAGCATGCATGCAACGAAGTACCTCATTGGCTCAAGGTACTCTGTAACCAGCCATGAAACAATACGACAAAACCATTTCCAAGGCATGGTTAATTTGGGAAATGTTAGCCAACTATTCCTTTCGACATATTCTCTGACGAGTGAGCACCAATAAAAAGGACAAGTGCGAGATGAGTTGGTTTCCATGGTGATGACCAAACAAAGAAGAAGGATGTAATACAGAAGACGCAAGTTGAACAAGGAAGTAGTGTCGGCCCAACACTTATTTTAAATATTATGTTTCCTTTTGAAGTGCTTTTCATGAGGATCTTTATCATTATTTTATTGGGAGAATAATTCCAAACTGTAATACCATATTTTTGTCTTATTGCTCATTGTAAGCCATTAGCATTTTATTAGCAACCAAAATGACTGAGTGGGCCTTTAAAAGTGTTAAACCTGTTCTTTCTCACGAAGGCAGCGGACCCTAAACTGTCAGGACCCACTGGTGATAGATACTGGGGCATAGGAGGCGGGGTTATGGTTTTTCCAAAATGGTTTGCCTCAATAATAGGATTATTTTTCCATGGAGCTTAAAAATCTGTTTTTTCAGACACTTTCATCCCGGGGGGGTGGGGGGAAAAATCACAGTGCGCCCCCCCCGCCAGATTCAAACTCACTTCTATGTGCTTGGATTGATCTGATAAAATGACTTGCTGGACATTATACACTTAAAATGATGCATTATGGTATATTACATTGTACACTGTACATATGTTCACACCAGTCAGACTACACGCAGCAGTAGTTAGAGTGCGCTGGCAGTTTAAACCGTATAATTGAGCATATTTGAGGATGTATTTTATGAACAGGGCTGAGAATTTAGTAACCATGGGAACATAAATCACCTGGAGGGGGTTCCCCCCCCCCCAAACACACACACACACACACATATGCACACACTCGCATACACACACACGATTGGTGTTGAGCTCTTTCATGTCCCGCCCCCCCAGGCCCCCCCAGATGGCCACGCCCCCCCGCAGGGCGGGCCTGCTAGAGTGGCGGCTGTAGGGCCCTATATCCAGTCCTCCACCATGCCCCGGGGGCCGGCCCGGCACGAGCTGCTGGTTAAGCCCACCTACCCCGACGGCACGGCAACACTGCCCCCCCCTGATGGCCCCCTCAAAGCCCAGGCCCGGAGCGGGGCGGGGCCAGCTGGTAAACTCCCCTCAGGTAATGCACGCACCTGTCTATACCTGTGTATTCTCTATACCTCTGTTCTTATATTTCTCTCTCTATATATCTCTCCCTCGCCCACTATGTGCCTCTCCCTCTCTTTCTCTCTCCCTCTCTCTTACCCTCTATCTCTGCCTTTCTCTCTCTCTCCCTCGCTCACTCTGTGCCTCTCCCTCTCTCTTACCCTCTATCTCTGCCTCTCTCCCTCTCTCTTACCCTCTTTCTCTGCCTCTCTCCCTCCCTCACTCACTCTGTGCCTCTCCCTCTCCCTCTCTTACCCTCTATCTCTGCCTCTCTCCCTCTCTCTGTCCCTCTCCCTCTCTCTCCCTCTCCCTCTCTCACTCTGTGCCTCTCCCTCTCTCTTACCCTCTATCTCTGCCTCTCTCCCTCTCTCTCTCCCTCTCTCTTACCCTCCCTCTCTCTCTCCCTCGCCCACACTGTGCCTTTCTCTCTCCTGTTATAGCTCTTTCTATGCTGGTGTGACCAGTACAGCTCACACACACAGAGCTGTTAAACTGCACTGGGCCAAAATCCACAGGCTGAGAGCCATGTTCTCCTGTTACTGCAACCGCTGGGCTCACCTGTGTGTGCGTGGTACGTGTGTGTGTGTCTGATCCTCTAGCGGGAGTAAAGTGTGGGGGCTCAGTCCCCATGTCCAGAGTAGAGCTCAGCTGTGATGTCACTCTCAGCTCAGAAGGTATTCTTCATCCTGAGGGGAGGGGCTTGCAGTGTTGCAGTGTTGCAGTGATGCAGTGATGCCATGATAGAGTGCCCACCTGTTCCAGTTTGTCCCTGTCTTGTGTTGCATGCAACACCTATGGAAAGCATGTTGTGTGTGTACACTGATTGGCAGTGAGACTATAAGCGTGTTTGTGTATGTACACTGACTGGCAGTGAAACTAAGCGTGTTTGTGTATGTACACTGACTGGCAGTGAAACTAAGCATGTTGTGTATGTACATTGACTGGCACTGAGACTATAAGCTTGTTGTGTATGTACACTGACTGGCAGTGAGACTAAGCGTGTTGTGTGTGTACACTGACTGGCAGTGAGACTAAGCGTGTTGTGTGTGTACACTGACTGGCAGTGAGACTAAGCGTGTTGTGTGTGTACACTGACTGGCACTGAGACTATAAGCGTGTTGTGTATGTACACTGACTGGCACTGAGACTATAAGCGTGTTGTGTATGTACACTGACTGGCAGTGAGACTAAGCGTGTTGTGTGTGTACACTGACTGGCAGTGAGACTAAGCGTGTTGTGTGTGTACACTGACTGGCAGTGAGACTAAGCGTGTTGTGTGTGTACACTGACTGGCAGTGAGACTAAGCGTGTTGTGTGTGTACACTGACTGGCAGTGAGACTAAGCGTGTTGTGTGTGTACACTGACTGGCAGTGAGACTATAAGCTTGTTTATATTTCCCCATTGAAACTTTAACACCGAATTTGAAATATTACATTCACTAATTGTTCTCAGATTTAATGTCAAGAACAGTTTAATAATACCCTGTCTTTGGCCTTAATCTTTAAATAAGAAATGGAAACGTCACACTTTATTTTGGAGAAAAGGTTATGAGTTTAGCCTTTTCTGAAATTAGTGTAAAATGCTGAGCTCTGCACTAAAAATGAGTGTTCCCGGAAAAATTAGACTCACTCAAAACATCTGATTTCAGCCGGGCAGAAATGGACTTACTGTGTTTCTTTTTCATTCTTTTAAAGCGATGACTCTGCCGTTTTCTTTATAAATAGCTCTCCCTACGGATATAAAAGTGATGATTATGATTAAAAATGAATGAACACATGCAGAACCTGTGATTCTGCCGGGAACGGCTGGAAAAACGGGAACGGCTGGAAAAAGAGATTATTTGATTCCCAGCCCATCTGTGGAGCTGCGTTTCCAGGGCGATGGGAAAGTGAGGATAAACAACAGGTTTTTCCCATTCTAGTGCTGAGAGAGAGAGGGGGGAGAGATAGAGAGAGATAGAGAGAGATAGAGAGAGATAGAGAGAGATAGAGATAGAGAGAGATAGAGATAGAGATAGAGAGAGATATAGAGAGAGATCGGCAGAGGCATGAACTCCCAAAAATGGGCGGGGCTTCCAGGTTTCCTCTTGCTGATATTAACCAATGAGAGTGTGCTTACTGTTGAGTCTAGTGTTTGAGGTCAATTCCATTGAAATTCAGTGAACTTAGTAAATTAACTGAACCTCAATTAATTAATTACTTTTTAAGTCCTTCTACAAGATGATGGCTATTTTATCAATACGTTAATTAAATTTTAGTTAATTTTCTGAATTGACAAGAATTTGAATTTAAATTGAATTGTCCGAAAATCCTGATGTAGGTGTTTGATTTTTATTTTGTTGGATGTTGATCTTTGCACATCTGTGATGTTTACAGTGTTTTTAATGTGGAAAAAAGCTTCATATTTCCAGTGTAGATAATAATGTGGACTTGGGTTCCATAGCTGTAGCGTAGTGACTTTGCAGAGGGGACCCGGGTTCCAATCCGTTTCTTTGAGTTGCTGTGTCTCACGTCTTTGTTTGAAGAGATTTCAGTGCATCCCCAATGAGCTCTGCTTCCTGGGGCTATACTGGCTTATAGGACAGTATGTACCGTACATGCTCACTTCACACTTAATTTTTTTCTTCACTAAACGACTATTAAAACACCCTCCCCCCTTTCCTGTGTCTCCTTTGTCTCATGCACTCGTTTTTAGAAGCCATGTTCTTGCTAAACCCACTGAAAGAGCTACGGGCTAAAAGAAGAGGTACTGGCCTCTGGCTCTGTGTTTGTGTGGGTGTGATGGAGCCTGCTATGTGCCTGCACTGAGGAGCACTTTACCACTGCATACATATCTCTGTTTTATTTTATTTTAGTTTCTATGGTATGGAGGTTAACCTACAGTTATTTTTTAGTTTTACGGTAGAGTTTAGCCTACATTCATTAAAGAACCATACTCAGTGCTGTTTAGTTGAGATGAGACTAAACTATTAAAGCCTGTATATTACCTTGTGAAATGGCCCTTACGGAAATGGAATATACTGAAATGTATTTTAAATATGTGGGAAGATTTAATGATAAATATAAATGTAATTATATGTACGTATATATATAGAAGTGTCTTTTCCTTAAATATTTCAATATGTGAACCCATTAATAATATGTACATTTTCCCGTTTGTGATTTGTTGCAATATCTTTTCTGATTTTGATAATATTTTTATTTAATTGTATTGCAATATATTTTGTATCCATAATTTTGTATGTGTTGATGACTGTGTTATATACCCACCCAGACTATTAACAAGTACTTAACTCAGGACAGCAAATCCAAAAAGTAATATATTATACATTTTAAATGGAATTGGATTTCACTCTTATTTCAGGCCTTTTGGATAAAAATGGAGGTGTTTACAGGTGGAAATGTATCGGCTTGTTTGGTTTAGATTAAGACTCATGTTTATATCCATTACATCAATATAAGATACTTCCAAGTGATATGCCCCCTTGTCAGTGATCTGCTGTCTTTGACTTCCTGTCTATTTGATTTGCAATGTGTAGAATGGAACGAGGCTTCTCATTTGTGATAGGCTGGTCGGGTTGATTGGCAGAATGGCAGGCATTAACAGTTGGTTGTTTTTAAACCGCAGGGGCGGGGCTCCAGATGGCCAAGGTGTCCAAGTTCTCAGAGTGGAGCAGCATGGAGTCCGGCCTATCCCATGGCTCCTCCTCCACCCTCCCCCGCATGGGCAGCCACTCACACGCAGAGCCAGGTAAGCCCCTCCCCCTCCCACGCATGTGCAGCCACTCACACGCAGAGCCAGATAAGCCCATCCCCCTCCCACACATGGGCAGCCACACACACGCAGAGCCAGATAGGCCCCTCCCCCTCCCAGCTCCGCCCTCTCACTCTGGAGAGTGATGATTATTGTTGAGTGGCTGTTGTATTTATGGTGATTTGGAAATCTGTCACATGACCAGCAACATGAGGTGGTCCCGAGCAACCGCATCTGACAGCGCTCCGTTAATGTTGCATTGACATTGCGTTGACGCTGGGCTGACATTGCGCTAGTTAATGCTGCCCTAAGGCGGCTGTAGTGTTTTTAGCTGCTGGTTTGTGACCCTCCTAACCCTAACCCTCTTCCTGTTTCCTGCGCAGCCACAGAGGACCCGGACGCCCTAAAGAGAGACCGAGATAAGAAGGGGCGCCCTTTGTCCCTGCTGGATGCCCCCGAACCCTCGACCGCCTCCTTACGCAAGAACCAGAGCAGCGATGACCTGCTGAGGGACGCCCAGGTACGGCACACCTTTACACAGGTAAAACACACCTTTACTGCGTACTCAAACACACAGGTAAAACACACCTTTACTGCGTACTCAAACACACAGGTACAACACACCTTTACATCTTTATGGGCCTGCTCCTTGCCAATGTACTCAGTCTGACAGGTATATATACACACTATAGGACATCTTGGGCACTTTTCATTCATTAATTTTAATTAAACTTCCTGAATTTAAGTTGATTTGTAGCCCAAACCCGTGTCTGTATCCTTGGCAACCATTGCATTTGCATTTCCGCCTCGGTCAAGGAATCACTCCTTTTCTTCCTCCTGCACAGACTTCTGGGAAGGGCCCGGTGAAGGTTCCGCCGCCGGTGCCGAGCAAACCCAAACAGGTTAGCCTGCCCCCTGGTGGACTGCCAGGGCATCACGCCTATGGCAAACCCACCCTGAACACCGGCACCTTCCCAGGCAAGGCCCGGCCGGCCAATCAGCACCCGGCACCTGCCCACCACCGGCCTGTCCCAGGCCCCGCCTCCCACAGCCACACCCTGCCCCTGCCGGCCAAGCAAGAACCCCCTCCCGCCGCCAAGGTGCGACCTTTCACCCCGGAGCTTCCTGTCGCCAAGGATCCCGCCTCACAGGCTCTTCACAAGCCCCAGACAGTGGCCACCAGCTCCATCTACTCCATGTACACCCAGAAGACCGCGCCCGCTAAGAGCTTAGCGCCTGCGCTACAGGGCACGCTGACGCGCACACAGCCCCGCCGTGAGTTTACTTACCATCTTTTATCTGTTCACACATAACATCGGCAACCAATTCAGACCCGAGAAACCAGGTGAGGTGAGTTACAGTGTAATCGACTGCTTTTATCGATCCATTAAGTGCAGAGTAAGAACACAAACCAGCAGACCCTGCGGCTCTCCAGGGCCAGGAATGCAGATCACTGATATAGCAGGACTGTTCATTTTGTAGAGTATTATAATATTATACTGTGGCTTGTGGTTAATAATTGTCTGTCCAATTGAATGTCTGAAAAGGCCATTTCAATTCAGGGAAGACGCATATGTAGGAGTATTTTATCTTACAAATCGCACTGCCGTTTTCAACCAGACCTCTGGGGGAAAAGCTATTTTGATTTCAGTGGACATGAAACGTGATGAGTTTTGTGAGCATTTATGAACATTAAAGAAGCCCTCAGGATAAGGCTCTATTCTTATTGAGATATACTTGATGCTGTCGCAGCGGCTTTATAATTAGCTTAAAGCTGCTCAAGTCAGGACCACAAATCTGAGCGCTACAAAGAGGCTCATTATGAACCCCGGCTATTACGGCACTGCAGATTAACGCCTTGCGCAGCACGCTCATATTTAAAGTCAGGTTCTTTTACATTGAGCTTGCAGGTACACCAGCTTCCTTTAATAACGGCCC
This sequence comes from Ilyophis sp. 1 JC-2022, assembly GCA_022702515.1. Taxonomy (NCBI): domain Eukaryota; kingdom Metazoa; phylum Chordata; class Actinopteri; order Anguilliformes; family Synaphobranchidae; genus Ilyophis; species Ilyophis sp. 1 JC-2022. The sequence continues at coordinate 79,340,367 of CM040405.1, forward strand.
TTCGCTTGGATTCTCTTAAAGCAGCCATTCCATAATTGGCCAATCAGGTCAACTTTGATTTGAGTAACATAGAACTTATAATTTAACTTCTAATTTTGGTTTTAGCTGTCAGTCTCAAACTGTCAAACCCTGTTCCAGTGGGCTTTGAATACAAATAGAGGCTAGACCTAGAGGTTAATATGTTTCGTATTTGAAATACTTTCTGGATGGTAAAAAAAAAATGGAAATCTCTCCCGCAGATTTCAAAAGGAAATCTGTTACTAACCAAAATGATTTACTGAAATGTGAGCGTACATTTTTATCTTCTCAGTCTAACGTTCGTGTCCCTCTGCAGTTTACGGGAAGCCAGTGATCCCAGCCGGATCCCAGCAACCCCCCCACCCAGAAAATCCCTACCTAGAGCGCCCAGGGGTCCCCGAAACGGAGGTGGACCATGGGGGCAGCGCCCCCTGTGGCGAGGGGCAGGAGACTGAGCGTATACCCCGGCCTCTGAGCCCCACCAAGCTGCTGCCGTTCATCTCGAACCCGTACCGGCACCAGAGCGACGTGGACCTGGAGGCGCTGCGTAAGAAGCTGTACCACGCCCCGAGGCCTCTGAAGAAGCGCAGCTCCATCACCGAGCCAGAGGGCCCCGCGGGGCCCAACATCCAGAAGCTCCTGTACCAGAAGACCACACTGGCCGCCATGGAGACCACCGTCGCCGCCCCGTTCTACCAGCCGTCAGAGCAGGAGGGCGGGGCCCCGCAGGCCGCAGAGCCGGGCTCCGCCCCCTGCCCGGCCGACGTGTCCGAGTCCGCCGCAGGGGCCCCGGATCTACCTGCCTCTTTTGAGGCTGGAGAACATGATGACATCACCCCTCTGGCCCCGCCCCCTCGCCCCACCCCCATTCCCGAGGCCCCGCCCATCGTCCCCCCGGCCGAGGAAGAGGAGGAGAGGTGGGAGGAAGAGGAGAAGCAGGAGGAGTCGGGGCTGCCCCCTACCCAGGAGGCTTTAGTGGAGGAGTACCCCCCGTACCCGCCCCCGCCGTACCCCACTGCGGGAGAGCAGGAGAGCCTGGGGGGGGGGGACACCTTCAGCATGCAGGCCCCTGAGGTCACGGGACAGGTCACCCTGCCGCCGGTACGTAACAAAACCACCTTTCATTTTAATTTCCTCTTAACTTACTGTCCTCTCCCTGAAGCAGCCTGAGTGTACAGCCTGGCTGTGTCTTGCACGCGGACCCCTAGAACCCCATAGAACAACACACTGCACACCCTTTTACACAGCTTCCTCTCTCTCTTCCTGTTTTAAACCCTTTAAAGTATAAAATATACACAAATATATGATTAGAATGTTCTTAAAGTGATACTGCAATCAATTTTCTAAGCCCTTTTTTACAGCTTCAATTTGAACTGGGAGCCGTGGGTAGGTGTGGTTATATAGGTAGGGCGGCTGTGGCTCAGGAGGTAGAGCGGGTCGTCTGCTGATCGCAGGGTTGGCGGTTCGATCCCCGGCTCCTCCTGTCCACATGTCGAAGTGTCCTTGGGCAAGACACTGAACCCCAAATTGCTCCCAATGAGCAGGCTAGCGCCTTGCATGGTGGCTGCCGCCATTGGTGTGTGAATGTGTGTGTGAACGGGTGAGTGAGAGGCCATTGTAAAGCGCTTTGGATAAAGGCGCTATATAAGTGCAGTCCATTTACCATTTACCATTTATATGACGATGATGCCACAAGGTCATATTATGAATATTCATACTGTCAGTGAGTGAAAGGGCGTGTCTTAGTGAACTGACTCAGCCCCCTTCCTGCTCTCTGCCACTGAGCTCTCTGCTCACTTTACTAGCCGAGACTCCACCTATTTTTATTCTAAGGATTTCGGGACGTCACGAATCCCCGGAAATGCAGCGCATGGTAAACCGACACAGAAACTCAGACAACACCCACTTAGACGCAACATGAGATTTTTGGATAAAAACTGTTGTGTATGATCATAGTCTAACCCAAATGCCGAGTTAGCTGATTGGCTGTGGACGACTGTCTGTCATAGCGGCCGAGTTAGCTGATTGGCTGTGCTTAGCCAGCTCTTCTTGATAGGCTTCTCTCTGCATCTCTTTTTTCCAGAGGACTTTTGTTAAGGCTTCAGTCTGTTCTGTCTCATGCAATAACTGCAGTGCAGCGCTGCATTAAACCACCCCTGTAGTATAACGCTGCAAAACTGCAACACTGCCCATGTATCTGTACCGCTCACCCGCCGTTACTCATGAGATCCGTAAGGTCTCATTTCTGTAGGGACACATGTCTGGGAGTGTATTAACCTGTACTATGCAGGGCAGGTGTTTAGCGCAGGTGTGCAGGCGTTTTCCCCCATAACCTGCCAGGTCTCTCAGGTGTGTTTATAGCGCCTTTTACACACCGGTCTTTGACCCCCTGACCCTAGGGTAAGAGGACCAACCTGCGCAAGGTGGGCTCGGAGCGCATCGCCCACGGCATGCGTGTGAAGTTCAACCCCCTGGCCCTGCTGCTGGACTCCTCTCTGGAGGGAGAGTATGACCTCGTACAGAGGATCATCTACGAGGTGAGCGCACTGCTACTCACATGCTACACACACGCTACGCACACGCTACACACCCTCGTACAGAGGATCATCTACGAGGTGAGCGCACTGCTACTCACACGCTACACACACGCTACGCACACGCTACACACCCTCGTACAGAGGATCATCTACGAGGTGAGCGCACTGCCAGCCCACACGCTACACACCGCTACACACCACTCTGCACACACTATGCACTGCAGTGCAGATAATACACACCCCTATGTACACGCTAAGCAGTGCTATGCACACGCTACACAGCGATACGCACACGCTACACACACCGCTATGCACTCCTCTGTGCCCCATCTCACCAGTATCTCATTCCTGGCTCCAGGTGGAAGACCCCAGTCTGCCCAACGACGAGGGCATCACTGCTCTGCACAATGCTGTCTGTGCAGGACACACCGAGATCGTCAAGTTCCTGGTGCAGTTTGGCGTCAACGTTAACGCTGCGGACAGCGATGGCTGGTAAGCACCATCTTACCCATCATCTTAACCATCAAAATAACCCATCATCTTAACCATCAAAATTACCCATCATCTTAACCATCAAAATTACCCATCATCTTAACCGTCAAAATTACCCATCATCTTAACCATAAAAATTACCCATCATCTTAACCGTCAAAATTACCCATCATCTTAACCATCAAAATTACCCATCATCTTAACCATCAAAATTACCCATCATCTTAACCATCAAAATTACCCATCATCTTAACCATCAAAATTACCCATCATCTTAACCATCAAAATTACAGTAAATGTACAATTTCACTCAGTAAATTATTCAGATTAAGAATCTTAATCTGAATCATTAAGATGGTGGGTAACTTCTTCGAACAGCCTCCATTCCCGACACGTTCATGTCTATGTGGTTCTACTGTGTGTGTGCACGCATGCGTGTGTGTGTGTGCATGTATGTACGTATGTATTATGTGTCCTAAACGCCCCGTCTCCCCCCAGGACCCCCCTGCACTGTGCAGCCTCCTGTAATAACGTGCAGGTGTGTAAATTCCTGGTGGAGTCGGGCGCGGCCGTGTTCGCCACCACCTACAGCGACATGCAGACTGCAGCCGACAAGTGTGAGGAGATGGAGGAGGGATATGCCCAATGCTCCCAGTTCCTGTATGGTGAGTATCTTGGGTCAAGGGTCAAAGGTCAAAGGTTGCACAGGCCACGCACCCTCCTGACACTTTGCACTGGGAGATTAGCAACCTGTAAAGCAGTTGAGAAATGTTCGCCATTAAAATGGGCAAAAGTGGTTAATTTGGGGCAAAACAGTAAACGTAAAGGATTATGACAGATAGATATTTACAACGACTCAGACAGTCAGGTCAGCCTATATGTTATATTGGATATTTATTAGTGTCAGCCTCATTAAAAGTGTTATCGAGTCCAGACTTAACATGCCTGTGTGTGTGTGTGTTTGTGTTGGGGAAACTTAATAAGGTGTGGTGTTAGTGTAGGTGTTAGTTTTATCTACAATCCATACTGAACACGCATGAACGTGTGTGTGTGTGTGTGTGTCCCTGGCTGTCCGGGAGAAGATGGGTATTATGAACAGCGGTGTGTAACATTACTGACCAGCCTGAACGTGTGTGTGTGTGTATGTGTGTTTTCAGGCGTCCAGGAGAAGATGGGTATTATGAACAGCGGTGTGGTCTATGCCCTGTGGGACTACCCGAAGGAGAACGAGGACGAGCTGCTGTTCAGGGAAGGAGATTGCATGACTGTGGTCAGGAGAGAGGACCAGGACGAGGTGGAGTGGTGGTGGGCTCGAATGGGCGAGGCGGAGGGCTACATCGCCCGAAACCTGCTGGGGGTGAGTACGGGGGTCGCCATGCCAACTAGAGAAATGCAATTGCTAGAGCTACTGGTGTGCGGTCATAGCAACGGTCAAACTACTTTCCCTCAACTGCCACTTTGATTTCTGATTGCGTTGATTTAAATAAGATGGATACAACAGTGGGAACAAATACATATATTCAATGAAATATTACAGCCAATGGATTGGTGATGGACTCTTGTCTTCCCGATCAATTCACATTACCTCAACAGCCTGTAAACATTTGTGGTGAACAGAAAAAAGTTAATATAAAACACATTATATTTTCATAAATGTTGGCTAACATAACTGCACACTCATGTAACCTGGTTGAATGCAAATCAGACACGGATCAAATACATTTATGATGCAGCAACATAAATCAACATTTTGTCAAGATTTTCATTATTGAAAGAAGTCATTTTCATTGTTGAAAAAGGTTATCCTGCCCGGAACATTGATTTGAGCTATAAAAACACATGTTACAGTTGATTAATATACACAGTTTATCTGGTAAAAGTTTATTATGTATTTTTCTTCTTCCTTTCAGCTGTATCCAAGGATTAAACAGCGCCAGAGGAGTCTCGCTTAAATCATGAGGATTTTTTTTCTCGATGGTTTCGGCCTTTTGTACGTTGCTGATTCCATTCCACTTTTGGCTTTTTACTACATACGACGATTGAAAGAGAAGGACTCTAGGAATCACATGAAGGAGCGATATTCGCCTCGGCCCTGTCCCATTTCTGCGTCTTGCTCCTGCTACTTGACGCTCGTTGGGGTTTTTCTGTTGGGCATACGGTCACATTGCAAGATGTCCCACATATTTTTGACCGGTTTAAAGGAACATTGTCTGTCCTCTTTCATAAGGCAGGTGCCGTTGATCTTGTGGCGTTTTTGTACATATTTACATTCCCTTTTGCTAAAGTTTTTACTGGGGAAAACATACAAAACAGTATTTTGGCATAGAATGTTTTTCAGACTTGTTTATTGGCACAGACTGACATTAGAGAACTTGTAAGCGCAGAAGCGATAGAGCTGTTTTTGTACATTTCAGTGAGCGGTGTGGCTTTCGAGTACACATACAGTGAGCACCATAATTCATTGGACAGTGACACATTTTTTGTTATTTTGGTTCTGTACTCTAGTACTTTGAGTTTGAAAGGAGACAATGACAATGAGGTTGAAGTGCAGACTGTCAGCTTTAATTTGAGGGTATTTTCATCCATATCGAATGAACCGTTTAGAAGCCTCAAACAAGCCTCAAATCATCACACTGCTGCCAGATATGCAGTAGATATGGATGGATAACTTGAAGGGTTTCTAATCATGTGTTCCATACGGTTCCAGCATAATTTACAGCTAAATCTAGTCCCACCCCCAAATTCCCATAGAGATCCATTCAAATGCAGAGACGTTATAGTATCACTTGTAAAGGACAGTGTGTCGCTCGACTGAAATCGCAGAACTTTCATGAACATTCTATTGTCGCTCTACATGCGTGGTCGTTGTCGTTCGCAAAAGGTATAAATGCACTCCGGCGACATTGCAGTGAGTTTACACTCAGGGGACAAGCAGCTTTAATAGGCTAGCCTACATCTCATTATGTCCGCTGCTTTACCCCTTGTTTGTCGGAGGCCGCTGAATTAAAGTTTATAAATGTACATTTTGAGGGCACTGTATTGTTTGAAATATCATTCAGTGTGTTTTTCATACACTTGTAGGCTATGTGGGTTTTGAACGAGGTCGCAAATAATAAAACGTTTGTAATTAAACCTCAACATTGATGCAACTCCTCATATTAAACGTTATTTAGTAAGAAAGAATGAAGGGCATAGCCTACGTTAGGGATGTAAATAGCTAGCTGCAAGACGGGACTCATTGGCGGAGCAGCCTACAATTATCTAGAGAAATGAGGTTCAGAATGTGGAGTAGCCTATTTCACTCACTATCAGAATGACACGGATCAGATAAGATAGGCTGTCACTCGAGTCGTTCCACAAACTTTAATCTGACAAATCTAAATTAGGCGACTGTTAAAGCAAACTTTGCAATGCATTCGCAGGTGCCTACAACGCTACAAATGTGTCTTTGTAACCATTCACAATCGCCTACAGACTAATGGGCTATTCGTAACATTGGAAGCGAGCTGCTTCTCGTTTTGGATTGTAACGTTTTCTCAACCTCTAGCAAAGCATCAATCAATGAAATTACATTGTTATTATTATGAGGCTATTCATAATAATAGTATTAAATTGTGCTCATTTATAATGCTATTCACGCGCTTGCTAGGTAGGTAAGCTATGGGTAGGCAAGCCCACCCTATGGCTGCACGCAGTTTTCCAACAAACAAATCTGCTCATTAACAGTTAGCTTATGTGCTAGCGATTGATGTGACAGCTCGAGCGAAGCCTCCGCTGTCAGAGACAAACGTTACCATCACAACAGAGGCAGCGACACGGTCAAAGTTTAATTTATTTTATGTCTCAGCGAAATCTTCAGCGACCGTCGCAGTGACCACAGGACGACAGTCGCCCGAAGTATAAACCAAATGTCACAGCGACCAGCGACATCCACGGCACGTCATCGGTCGCAGCGACGCTGTCGTTGGAATATAAACTGGCTTTAAGAGTACCAGAAAATAAGATATCTTTAAGATAAGAGTCTTTTGATATTGTTGGGTCACAGAAAGTCAGGAAGTCGTGGCATGCGAAGGATATACGACCAAATATTAAAAACTATTACTTTATTCTACATTATGTTAAACTGTCCAATATTTTGTGATACCAAAAAATAGGGGGGGACTATGTACAAAAGGTTCTAGAATTTCTAAATGGTTCATCTGATATGGATGAAAATACCCTCAAATTAAAGCTGACAGTCTGCCCTTCAACCTCATTTTTACTCTATCCTTCCAAACTCAAAATGCTAGAGTACAGAACCAAAATAACAAAAAATGTGTCACTGTCAAATGAATTATGGTGCTCACTGTAGAAAAGCTGTTTGAACTCATGATGGTGGTTAATCATTTCATCTTTCTACACCGTCCCAAATAACTTCTACATCGAGTCTGTATGAGGACAATCCCTGTAAGGTTCCCCTTGAAGTTTGCCTGCGTTATTGTCACATTTCATTTGAATGCATTATTCTACTGTGTGTGTATGTGTATGTGTGTGTGTGTGTGCGTGTATGTGTGTGTGCGCGTGCGTGCCACGTGCCTAATAGAGTAAAAAAGTATACTCCCCAAAGCTGCACAAGCATTAACATTACCCTCAAAGAAACCCAGTTAAAATGGCAGTATAGCTCTTTAACTCTTATCTTCATTCCTTCTGTGTGTGTTTACAGGGAGCAAATATCACCAGCAAAAGAGCAATGTTGGCCACAATGTATTTTTGATTTCCAAAAGTAGTCCGATTTTGTAGCCAGCTAACACAGGTACAGCTGTTTTGTGCTCGGCTACGTCTGGTTCGTCGGAATCACGTGAGATATTTCCAATGTGCGGAGACCATCAACTTCTATAAGTAAAGTGCTACATTCATGACTCAGTACTGCACTCTGGACATTGATTCAGTCACAGAAGCAGTATAAATGTCTGAGAAGCTCTTGTAGCGGAAATTCTATAGCGGTAAATTCGAGCTGCGAGCGACGATCTAACGCAAGAGCATTCAGTGCCATTTCACAGTGTGGACGACATACTTCAATGTACCGCTTTAAATTAGCCCCCATGGTTGCTGTTAGCCAGGCCAGTGAAGAGCAAGTAAAGACTTTTAAGCTAATGTTGGATTTGGGGCAAATTAAAAAATGTGCACCGGTCACCTTTTTCACAAACATATTTGTAATTTCCTATTTTTGTGAGTCTTTTTTGTTTAATTGATAATTAAAAAGTATAATGTCACTTGTAGAATTTCAAGAATTTGCAATAAAATATTTAATAAACCGTTGTGGTGGTGCGTGTTTCTTTCCTCCTCCGTGACTGCTGGTGGCGCTGTGGGCCGGGGGACGCAGCCGAATGTCTCCAAGTCCCTTTTTCAGGCTTTCAGCTGCGGTTACCGGCACGGACGGGGCTTTCCATTAGTTTCCGACTTTCCGCACATGAGCTGGCCCGTGTCCGAATACGACCCTACACCCCTTTTGAGGGCACATATTTGAGTTCGCTTCGTCAAAAAGCTTTTGAGTGGGTGAATTTTTCTCACAAATGGGGGCACTTAAAATACCAGGATGAACCCCTTTATTTCCGGGTTTTTGTTTCGCTCATCTGCAGAAGGATGCCCTCATCCGACAATTTCGAGTAGGGTATAGCTGCAGCCTGCAGACTCCAGGGCTGCATTCCAATCCCATATTTTTACTGCTTGCATCTTTTCCTCGGTCCTTTCCTCGCTCATTAGCTCCACCCAGTGGAGGCCATAAGGAAAGGATCCAAGGATCACATACGAGGACGCAGCAACCGAGGCAACATGAATTAAACAAATGGAACGTCCTTGCTCAGTCAAGCGTCAGCTGAAGCGACGTCAATTACTAATGACGTGTTGCACAGCTGTATCACCTGTCAAAAAAAAAAAAAACCCGGATCAGCTGTCAGTGGCCTTTAATGCTAACGGATTGTTCTGTAGCCTATCGTATTTTTATCTCTGAGCTTGTTTTTGCATGCAACATGGTATAAACTATTGTTTTATTTGACGCTATATTGCACTGTGAAGTTATCACAATTATTTGCAATGATTTTCTCCCATGCAATTTGACAGATGTGAAAATGACGTGAAATAAGAATATTGTCTCTCAATTACAGATGTTTGTGTTTGACGTACAGTGTCCCATTAACACATCCACAACAAACGGTTATTTATCACTGTGTGAGTAAAGATCGCACGAAGCATAATTTAAATTGTAAGTAAGCAACGCCTATATTCCACATGCTCAATGGCCAATTCATCAATGGACTCGAATGCATGTTTGTTCGTTAAAATTGGAGCACATTACAAATGACACTTCCAGCCAATAACCGAGCTGATGCCGTTTAATTAATTAATCAACAATTAAGCATGTATGATCTGATGGTATATAAGCGACAGATACTGATTTCAAAACTTAGATCGGCGACTTCAATAGGCTAGTTCATTGTCAGGGTCCAAAGGGACCACGTGCTGTCATGTAATTTGAATAAATCATGAACACTGACATTATGAGTAGCTGAATCACCTCATTTTCCCCTATGTTTTGGCTCTGTACTCCAGCACTTTTGATGTGAAATGATACAACAACTGTGAGGCTAAAGTACAGACTGTAAGCTTTAATTTGAGGGCATTCTCATCCATATTGTAACTGAAGAAGGCTGGAGTACAGGCCTGGCATAGCATCACCAGTGAAGATACCCAGCATCTGATGATTTCTACAGCTCGCAGACTTCAGGCAGTCCTTGCATGCAAAGGACATGCAACCACCAAGTATTATTCTTTCATAGCAACATAATTAATGATTAGGATTAATACACTTTCCCCTTATGTCACAAGGAATATATTCAATGCATTAACTGTACAACTCTAAAAAAAAAAAAAAAGTCCCATGAAAGAGACATTTCTCATTTATATTGGTACAGATATTCTGCAATAAAATATGCTTTAGAACCACTACTCAAAGGTCTATGAAAACATGCATGTAAGTTATGATACTTAACATAGCTACATAGATTCTCACATTACAATGTATGACAACCGATGGCTACGATGTCTTCTGGGTTTAGATGAACTAAAATGACATGTCTACCATGTTTGCAAGTCTAAACAGAGATGACAGGTGTAGTTTAGGCCATCTCATGAATTGACAGACAAGAAACAGCTGAATATGAGCAATAGAACATAAGCAGCCTAATGTTTACAGGTATGTTACCATAACAGATGGCAGTTTAGCTAAATAATTTAGTTATTCGACAATGAAAGGGCACCCAGCGCTTTAATTCCAATGGAAATGATACGTATTTATTCAAGAACTTTAACTGGAGTTTCACTGTGGCACAATTCAGGGTGATAGCCAAAGTCGCGTAGCAAAAGATAAATATTGACTACCCGAACAATACAAGTCATGAAATAATGTAAGGCAGTATTAAAACAACCTTCATTCGTTCTCCTCCATTTCTTCAAGATTTTGAAGTAAAAAGGACATCTGTGTCGCCTCCAAGTCCTCCGCAACCACAAACAACACGGCTAACTCCTCCATGTTGTTTTTCTCCCAGCCGGTTTCAGAAAAGTCCGAAACTGTCCCAGTTGGATCTGCTCAGGCGATTTTCATTTCCGCCTGAGGCAGGTAAGCCAACTGCTCACCGATGTCTACTCGAACACGCCCACTATGTCAGCGCTTCAGTGCCTTACATTAACTGCGTCGGGCTCGGGTCGGGTTCGGACATAAAAAGCAGAATTCCTGTCGGGTTCGGGTCGGGCTCGGTTACTACTATCTCGGGCTCGGTCGGGTTCGGACAGAAATATGCGGCCCGATCCGCACTCTAATTGGAATGCAGCCCAAGGAACGCCCCCAACCAACTACGGTGGCCTTGGGGGATCCTGTTGGTTCGCTGCTGTTAATCCGCAGCAAAATTATGCACACTAATATAAATGGGTATATGATGAAAGTATTTAAATGTATGTAAACCAGCTTAACAGTCCGTTATATCCATATCCATTCTATCCATTGTTACCACTCATATTTCTGTCATGAGCCAAATGAATTACGTTAGAGTGCTATATATTTTTACAATACAAGCTAGTGAAAATTAACATGGCTGGGGAGTCTATTGAAGAAGTCAGTAGTTTGTATTGAAATTATCTGTTATAGCTCGCTAAAAGTATGGATTACGGCGAACCATTCATAGCCTGCCCCAGCCGGCTGATATTTGTGGAGAGGTGAAGTGCCAGAATAGATAAACTTTCAGAATTACTCGATTGCTTTCGGCCGCTTAAGCGGCCCACAGCGTTCACTTTTTTCAATGGAATAATATGGTGCTGTGTCTGAAGATATTCATATCGAAAGCAATTTATTACATTGTTATTTCGTTGTATTGAAGACAAAAGGAGAATATTTTATGAATGAAACTCATTCGTTAATGCAATTTATAACTGTTCAATTAACCTATGTGTAACCTAATTGTAATTTTGAATTGTTATTTTGTATTTCTGAATCATTATTGTTTAATCATTGGGCAGGTTATCATTCGAGCAAGCTTGTTACCACCAGCTGTGCCAGCCGTTTCATTTTGTTCATTATTAAACCCTCCAGAATAAAACAGAACAACCCCTCTTTTTTAAATGTCACTCCTAAGTCCACTCTGAGATTCTTTAGTGCAACAGTAGCATTTTAATGGGATGTATTGGCCAATTGTAATAGGAAAACGACTTCCAGCATAATACATTTTATAGCCTTTTCTTAAACCTAACTTGAAAAAAAAAAAAAAAAAAAAAAAAAAATGCACATTGACAGACATGATTGTTCACGTCAATTTGTTGGCCTAACTAATGGGCAGGTTGGAGTTACATATATAGCTCTGGAAAAAATTAAGAGACCACTGCAAAATTATCAGTTGTCTCGTTATTTCGGTTCCGTACTCTAGCACTTTGAGTTTGAAAGGATACAATGACAATGAGGTTGAAGTGCAGACTGTCAGCTGTAATTTGAGGGTATTTCCATCCATATCGGATGAACGGTTTAGAAATGATAAAACCTTTTCTAGGTGGCATCCTATGACAGTGCCATGTTTAAAGTCACTAAGCTCTTCAGTACGACCCATTCTAATGCCAATGTTTATCTATGGAGATTTCATGGCTATGTGCTTGATTTTATGTACCTCTTAGCAGTGGGGGAGGCTGAAACACCTGAACTCAATACTTAGTAGGGGTGTCCACATACTTTTGGCCATATAGTATATATATACACTGCTTAAAGAAATTAAGGGAACACTTAATCAACTCCTCGTGTAATATCTCCTCCACGCTCTTGAGACTGGGAGCTGGGAGACAATAGGTAACCTAATTCTCAGGGTTAATAGTAAATATCACTGTACTGTTTTAAGGCTGATCGTGAAAAACGAATAGCCCAACTAAAATGTTCCGTGAAACAAATATATATATATATTTCTTATTTCGTCCTAAAACCGTCATTAAATAACGTTATTTACACAATGAGAAATTTGCAGAATGGGTGTAGCTAACGTTAATCTAAAATGTAGGCTATTGCCTGGTGGATTATAAATTAATAATTTTAATTGAAAATCTTACTCTTAGTTTAACTAACCAGGAATGTCATTATTGTAGTGTAGTTGGCCTATATCACATCATGAAAAGTAAAGCTATTTCTGATTATTTGCGCCATGCTTCTATCAATAATACAAATGGGCATTCTGATAAGGTCTGGGGTAATTTAGGGTACCCCTCTCCGCAGGGAAGAACAAGTTGTGATTGGCAGACGGTGTCTGACTGATAGCACAACATTCTTTAGTTTGACACATCACTTTAGTAGCTAGTTTCAGCACTGGATTAGACGTGATTCTGAACAAACTTTGTATTTCATAATAATTGCAAGTATAAGTGGCATTGCTGAAAATGAACGAATAGGCTGGTAACGGCATACTTTACGTAGTCTAATGACCTCAGTCGACAGAGCCAGATTTCGCTCATTAGTGCCGCTTACAAAAATACACAATTCCATACAGCTAGTGTTGCCAACCGTCCCTTGAAATAAGGGACCATCCCTTATTTGGAAAATAAAAGACCCGTCCCTTAACAAACTGATAAGGGACGCAGTTTGTCCCTTATTTTGGGGACTCAATGAATGACAGAGCGATTTATATGAGAAATTACGGTAATCTTGTCTATGTGCGAGAATGCACTCAGCTCATTGGTCATGACTCGAATTGCTGTCAGTGTTGCTAGGATAGATAGGCCCTTGTGCCTCAATGCGATTGGCTCTGCTGCTGTGCCCAGCACCCTCCCTTCTCCACAACAACAGTGTGCAGCATGGCTGACAGGCTGTCAAGTCATATAACCCCTTCGCCGATTAAAAAGAAGAAGAGACTTTGTGTGTCTTAGTACATGGGCTTATTACAGATGCATGTCTGGTATATGGATAGGACTTGTAGTGGCTATATGTATTCTTGCTGATTCTTAATATTTCTTTCTTAGTTAACCACTTCCATACGGGAATAACGAGAGACTACTGGTGTTATGATTAAACAACCGTAGAAAACGGTGGGCTATCCCCGTCTCTTTATTCAGAACTGAGCAGGACAAGACAGAGCCAACATTTCCGCCTGACTAGCCTGACCACTTAAAATATCCCTACGCTAGGCATGTAACTAGGTCCTATCTAAGCATTTGTCATTGTAGGCTAAAAACAAATAACTAAACTGATATTCTAAACTATAAAATGCAATTATTAAAGCAATTACTGTAAATATCAAATCTAAATAATAAATAGAAAATGGCAGTAACATTTCCGGCCCCTAATTGCTCATCTGTGTGACAATTACTAAACTAACTATAAACTAAAAGTCATTTTCTATTCTACGCTAAATTCTATTCCTATTCTAAAACTTAGGGCTTCCAGTAAGGTTTCAACTAAGAAAAGTAACAACCTAGTCTTAATCTAGGCGAGGCCTCCTAATAGGCTACTGTATAAATAACAAAGGTTGTCCTAATAATAATGTCCATATGTTCATGAGATTTTCCTTTATCTCAAAAAAGGATATGTGACTCGTCTGCTTCGTCTCCACCTGGGTCTGGGGCTCCTGGCTGCCCGCCCGGAGAACGGATCTTTCTCAAGCAGGAAACACAATTGTCTTCAATGTACATGAGATTCTTCCATCTCAAGCAGGAGACACAACTTGTCTATAGGTCTCTCAAGGCTGTTAGTCTTTGTTTTCACAAGGACCCGGCGGACGAATCCTCTGGCGTCTGGAAAGGTCTTCTCCACTTTTCCCATTAACCAGGACCCTCTTGGAGCCCTTTCATCTACGATGAGCACGACGTCTCCTTCTTTCACGTTCCTCTTCTTCTCCAGCCACTTCTGCCTTTCTTGTAGGAGGGGCAAGTATTCTCTGGACCAGCGCTTCCAGAAGATGTCCGAGATATACTGCACTTGTCTCCATCTTCGCTTGGAGTACAGATCCTCCTTCTGAAACACGCCTGGAGGGAGTGCTGGCTTTCCCTTGAGTAGGAGAAGATGATTCGGCGTCAGTGGCTCGAGGTCGTCCACATCATCAGATGACTTGGTAAGGGGTCTGCTGTTGATCACTGCCTCTACTTCACACATCACGGTTTGCAGGCATTCGTCGTCGAGAGACTGGAGCTTCAGAAGGTTGGTAAGTATCTTCCGGACTGTTCTTATCTGTCGCTCCCAGATACCCCCGTGGTGCGACCCGGCAGGAGGATTGAAGATCCAAGTGATTCCTCTTTGAAGTAGAGTCTCAGAGATCTTGGACTGGTTCCATTCTTCCATTGCTTGGCGGATCTCGCGTTCTGTAGCGACCAAGTTCGTTCCGTTATCCGATCTCATAACCTGGACTTGTCCTCTTCTGGCTATGAAACGTCTGACTGCGTTTATACACGAGTCGGTATCCAGAGAGTGTGCGATTTCTATGTGGACTGCTCGTACTGTAAGGCAAGTAAATAAGACTCCATATCTCTTGACTAGCCCGCGTCCACGCTTTGCTTCAAAGGGCCCGAAATAGTCTACACCCACATTGGTGAACGGTGGGTTGTCAGGCAACAGACGATCCGGCGGTAGATTTGCCATCTTCTGTTCGCTCACAGCAGCTTGACTCTTTCGGCATCTTACACACTTCGAAAGCACACTCCGGACAGCAGCATTTCCTTTGCATATCCAAAACTCTTGTCTCAGCCGGGCAAGGGTATGGTTTCTCCCACCATGTCCGATTTCCTTATGGGCGTTCCTGATGATCAGAGCTGTGATGTGATGATCCTTGGCTAAGATAGCAGGATGCTTTGTGTGTTCTGGCAGGGCTGCCCGATGCAGTCTTCCTCCAACTCTTAGAACCCCGTCTTGAAGGAAGGGATCCAGTTTCACGATAGGACTGCTCCTCTTGATCTTTTCACCCTTCTGCAGTGCGCGAAGCTCCTCACGGAAGGTTTGACTTTGGCTGAACTGGATGATCACAGTTTCTGCTCTCCTGACGTCCTTGACTGTCAGATGGTTTCCTTTCAGCGTTGATTTCCATTGTTGCATCTGGTTCTCAACTGTCTTGATCCTCACATCTTGATCCTTTGAAGACTGGACTTGAGACTCGAACGTCTTCCTTGTTTCACACAGACTTCGAAGTACCTCCTTCAGCCTCAACATCCAAGCAACCGCCTTCTTCAGGCTGTGCCAGTCCGAGTAATGATGAATCAGCTTGTAGAGAGGGTCTGTGCTTGAGTCTTCAGTCTTGATTATGTTCAGGTTGGTTGTACGCTTCACTTCAGTGTCATCTTCACTTATCGCTCGAGAGAAGTCTGACAAGACGGGCCAGTGAGACTCACTCTTGGGTAGGAAGTCGGGACCTTTAATCCAGCTCTGACATTTGATGAAGGTCTCTGCGTTCATTCCCCTTGACGCGTGGTCCGCTGGATTAGAAGATGTGTTGACATGCTTCCACTGTGCTGGCCTTGTGTTCTCTCTGATTGTCGACACTCTGTTGGCGACGAATGTTTTAAAACGAGCGCCGTCGTTGTCAATGTATCGCAGGACGGTGGTGCTATCTGTCCATAGCACGGACTCTGTGAGATCCATCCGAAGCTCCCGCTTCATGAGCTTATCCATTTTCACTGCAATGGTAGCCGCGGCGAGCTCGAGGCGTGGTACTGTGACTGGTTTAAGCGGCGTCACTCTTGACTTTCCCAGAAGAAATGAGCAATGGACTCGACCGTGGCTGTTCTTGATGCGGAGGTAAGTGACGACGCCGTAGCCCTTCTCGCTAGCATCGGAGAAATGGTGCAGCTGCGCTGATGTAACCGGACCAAATCCCTCTGGCTTGATGCATCTCTTGACAGAAAAGCTGGCGAACTGGCTCAAATCAGACAGCCAGGCGAACCATCTCTTTGCAATGTCTTCTGGAATCTCTTCATCCCAGGTAAGTTTCAGTCGACAGAGACTCTGGACGATGGTCTTCGCGAGAAGGATGAACGGAGACAGGAATCCGAGGGGGTCGTATATTGAGCTTACGACTGAGAGGATGCCCCGTCTGGTGATGGGCATGGTCTTCGCATTGATCCTGAACTTGAAGGAATCTGATTCTATGCACCAGTCCACTCCAAGTGCCCTTTCCATGGGTAGTTCATCTGTGTCCAGGTCCAGGTTCTTGATCTCTTTTGCTCTCTCTTGTTCAGGAAGTGATGATATCACTTGACGGTTGTTGCTTGACCACTTAGTCAAGCGGAATCCTCCACTCTCACACAGTGCGATGAGGTCTTTAGTCAAGGTAATGGCTTCAGTCTTGCTGGACGTTGAGACCAGGCAGTCATCAACGTAGAAATGTTCTAAGACTGTCATTACCGCTTCAGGTGATGACCTGTCTTTTCCATCCTCTGCAGTCCGTCTTAAAGCGTAGTTGGCGCAGCTCGGGCTGGACTTGGCGCCAAACAAGTGGACCACCATCTTGTACTCACGCAGAGGCTGGCTCAGATCCCCCTGCGGCCACCAGAGGAATCGTAGAAGATCTGAGTCCTCGTCGGGAACTCTCACTTGATGGTACATCGCTTCGATGTCGGACATGATTGCGATGTGGTCGCGTCGAAACCTCGTCAGAACTCCAATCAGACCATTAGTAAGGTCTGGACCCTGTAACAGTTCTTCGTTCAGTGACTTCCCTTGAAACGAAGCGGCACAATCAAACACAACCCGCAACTTTCCTTTCTGTGGATGTGTCACGCCGTGATGGGGTATGAACCACACTCTGCCGTCGTTGCGGTTGCGCTCGTCTTCGGGTACTTCCACTGCGTAGCCTTTGGTCAGCAGGTCTGACATGAAGGTCTGGTAGTCCTTGTGGAAGCTGGAGTTCTTGCTGAGTTTTCTCTTTAGATTAGCTGCCCGTTGCTCGGCAACACATTTGTTGTTTGGCATTACCACATTCTTGTTTTTGAGAGGCATACCGATGCTGTAGTGCCCGTCGACTTTCTTGATTGTCTCAGTCACCGACTTCATGAACTGAACGTCCTCTCGCGACATTTCTGACTTCTCTTCGCAGGCTTGCTCTGGAAAGTCGTGATTGTATTGCTGCAGCAGCATGCTGTCCACACCACTGACTGAGATACGGTTGACTGAGGCCTTTTGACTGCTGTGGTTTGACTTGTGGTGCTCACCACCTTTCTTGAGAGGGCCATTAACTACCCATCCAAGGGTCGTCTTTACGGCGTAAGGCCCGTCGTCTTGGCTGTGGATTATCTTCCACGGCTCCATAGCGGAGCGAGCGTTTGTTCCGATGAGTAAGTCAACATCTGCGTCTATTTGAGGTAGTCGTACTTCTTTCAGCAGATACGGCCATCTTTTCAAGTCCTTTTCAACAGGAATGTTGTCCTTTGTCACAGGTATGTCTGTGTGAGTGTAAACATCTGGCAGGCTTATGTACTTGTTCTCTGTCAGACCGCACACTTCTAGATTTGAGAGCACGTAGCAGGACACAGGCTTCTCCTGGCCCATAGTGCGGAGTAGCAGTTGAGTCTTTTTACCTTAAATGCTGAGCTGTCTCATCAACTTCTCTGAGCAAAACGTAGCGGAACTTCCAGAGTCCATGAACGCGTACGTTTCCACTGCTGTGTTGCTCCTCTTGGATTTGATGCGCACAGGCACGATAGACAGGATACAGTCGCTGCCTCCGGCCCCGGTGACTGCTGCCACTTCTTTCTTAGCTGAAGCATCTTCTGGTGGAGTTGAGGTTCCACTATTGGAGCGATGTTCTTTCTCAGGCTTGGCGTTCTCTTGATCTGTGCTCTCTTCCCTTTTTGTGTGAAGCAGACTTGGGTGTTTCTTGCTGCAGATTTCACATGTGGCCTTCTTCTTACAGTCCTTACCCATATGTCCCTGGGTAAGACATCCGAAACAAAGTCCTTTACCTTTAAGGAATTCGATTCTCTCTTTGTTTGGCAGACTTCTGATTTTGTTGCATGCACTCAGAGTGTGTCTTTTATTGCAGTACAGGCATGGCTCTTGGAACGCGTTGCTTGTGTGCTGGTTCTTTCTTGTTTCTGAGGCATCCCCTTCATCTGGCTTGACACTTGTAGCAAAGTCAGTGGTTCTTTTCAGTCCACCTCCCTTGGCAGCTCTAGTGCTTGACTTGACCTTGCCTTTCTCATCTGAGGATTCTCTGACATCGCCGAAGAGTGGATCTGTAGCTATCTTAGCTTGTCTGTTGATGTACTTCACGAGATCAGAGAACTTTACTCTTCTTTCCTCTTTCTCTTGCACGTCGAATGCAATGACTCTCCATCTCTCACGAAGTCTGAAGGGCAGCTTTGAGACGACGATCCGGAGGTTACTTGGGCTGTTCATCTCCTCGAGGTACTCCATGTCCTTCATGACATTCTTACATCCAGTGAGAAAGATGGAGAAGCTGTGAAGTGACTTGGCATCTTCTGATTTGATTTGAGGCCATTTGACGGCCTTGTCGACGTAGGCCGCCGCTATTTTCTGCTCGTTGCCATAGTGGTAGGTCAAGAGCATTCTTGCTTCACTGTAGCCTTGTTGTGCGCTCATGTGCTGGCAGCTTCTCACAAGTTCTTTTGGTTCACCGCTGGTGAATTGCTCTAGGTAGTACAAGCGGTCTTCGTCGTTGTCTGTGCGACTGTGGATGATGTGCTCGAAAGCCTTCAGGAACGGCAGGAACTCAAATGGATCGCCACTGAACACGGGAACCTCTCGTTGTGGTAGGTTGGCTAGTCTCTGTTGCGTGACTAACATCTCTGTGATATCCTTCTGCTTCAATAGCACTTCTCCGAGTTCAACTTGCCTTCCTTCAGAGCTTGGGCCAGTGTTGTGGTCGTTTTCATTCTTTATTTGCACACGAGGCTGGTCTCTAACTTGATTGTGAGGAGCACCATTTTCTTGGCTAACTCGAAGACTGCTGGTCAACTTTGGTTTGACAGCTGGAGCGTGATGTTCGATGGTTACCACTGCAGGCATGCTCTTCGCGAAGTAGGAGTTCATTCCGTCTTCTTCCATGTTGTCGTATTCTCCTAAAAATTGTAGCCTTGCATTAGACTCGGCTAGAGCAGTTTCAACATCTAGCTCCTCCATTTGAGCCTTCAACTGAATGTCCTTGGCTTTCAGCGTGGATTTCCGCTGTGCATCTTCTAATTGCAGCTGTGCCTCTTTTAACTGCAGTGTCTCTTTTTTCTTGAGTGCAGCCGCGCGTACGAGTAGAGCTGCACGGTTAGCTTCCTCTTTTCTGAGCATAGATGAAGCATGAGATGAGGCTTTGGATGACCTTGAGTGTTTACTGTGTATACTTGCTGCTTTGACTGAGACACATTTCACGTTTACAACAGATATGCTGTCGTCTGGGCCCACGCTTTCTGCTGCTGCATCGGCTTGCGGTGTAGTCTTACCTTTTGGAGTCACCTGCTCAGCAGCAGCCACAGCTCGCCGTCTCGCCTCTACTATCCACTGCTCTATTTTGGCCAGAGAGTCTACAAACTTGGTTACGTTTGGCTCCCTCCAGTATTTCTGATCAGGTTCCCTTTCATCATCTGGTAACAGTTTAATAATTGCGTCGTTCACTTCAATAAAGTCTTTCTGTAATTTTGAGTAGACACTGAGATGATCCTTTTCCACTAGGAATGCATTGGAATCATTTTCCATGAGAGTTTTAATTTCCTCTGCTTTGGAGGTAAGCTGTGTTAATACACGTTTCCTCCCTTTCATCTGCTTGTCAAGTTTCTCTTCTGCAGCCTTTAATGTCAACTTAGTCTGTCTCTTTTCTAGCTCAACAGTGTCATCCATGGCTGTTTTATTCATTTCAGACATTTCAATGGGCAAATAGTGTTAGACAGTCTTATTACTGCAAACTCTAGCTGACTTCAGAAATCCAGGTTAACAGTCCTTTAACCTCAAAACATGTGTAAATGCTTTCCAATAAAAGGTTCCACAAAGGGCTGTCTTTATTTTCAGAGTCAATCACGAGTTTCTCTTGGGCTAGTATGACTAGCTAGCAATAGCTGGCTACTTCGATTTGTCTGAAATAGTTCCACTGGCTAGTGACGCAAACTAAATGTGGAACGTCGTTAACGCTAGCTGCGTTCTGAGGTCGAGATTCCAGTTACGTGAATTTATCTTGAATTCTTTATGACTAGCAGGGTATCGCTGTCTAGCACATCCATTCATTCATTGTTCATTTGTTAACTTTGTACTCACTTCGTAGAAGTGTCGGGCTCTGTTCGGCTAGGACCGCATGCTGTCCGTGGCTAGCTACTTTCAGCTGGCTATAGCTTCATTCATCCGTACGTGGTCCAACGATGCACTTTCTCGTCCGTGTAGCAAACGTTTTCTACTTAATGTAGTGGCTAAATGTATTCTTGCTGATTCTTAATATTTCTTTCTTAGTTAACCACTTCCATACGGGAATAACGAGAGACTACTGGTGTTATGATTAAACAACCGTAGAAAACGGTGGGCTATCCCCGTCTCTTTATTCAGAACTGAGCAGGACAAGACAGAGCCAACATTTCCGCCTGACTAGCCTGACCACTTAAAATATCCCTACGCTAGGCATGTAACTAGGTCCTATCTAAGCATTTGTCATTGTAGGCTAAAAACAAATAACTAAACTGATATTCTAAACTATAAAATGCAATTATTAAAGCAATTACTGTAAATATCAAATCTAAATAATAAATAGAAAATGGCAGTAACAGGACTTGTTACAACCAAGTAGGCCTATATTATATGTTAAAGTGTAGTAATAATGCAGTAATGCAGGTGTAAAAAAAGGTTAAAAAATTGGCCTGTGCCGCGAGGGCCGCTAAGGTGTCCCTTATTTCAATTTCTGATAGTTGGCAACCCTACCTACAGCATGACATCATTTAACATTAACGTTGCCCTGCATTGCTCTCTGACAATAAGCAGCTGAAGTAACTACGTCAGTTAGTTCCCTTCTGGAACTGAATGTGCTATACCTAGCTAGTTACATGGATGATCACTTGCTAGATAAACTAAAGAGAGTCAGCAAACTAACTTACGTCAACACGTTGCTATGATAACGTAGGCTAAATTCCCTCGTTTTTTGTTTTTTTTGACGTTCACATAGCTAATTAGCTGAAGGGGCGTTTCTTGTAGTGAGGGGCGTTTCTTGGAGTCTGCAGCTGCAGCTATGTATACTTGACAATTTCAGTAAGTAACCCGGAAGTAAAAGCGTAAAAGACAAAGTGTATATCTATTGTATAAGATTACATATCTATGGTATCATATTACAAAATACTCTTTTTATTTTTGTTAATTCTATCTTCATTCATAATCTACACTTTGTAACAATCGTCATATGTTAACTGATTGATATTCTCAACGCAGGCAAAATACGTCTAACCAATCAGGTGCCGTTAATGTTCCCTCGTAGATATGTATATCTCTGACTGAACCCATCTAATAGCACCGCCCACCAAACGCACAGTTTGGCGTTCCCGCGCGTCGTCGCCGGATTTGGTGAGAATCCACCTTCAGGAGCGAGACGACTGTCCTCTGACACGCGCTCAATTTAGCGCTGCAGACTTCATCAGCCAAGAAACGCAGATCAGAAAACCTTTCAGGTTTTACAAAACCTGTTCTTCTTCCATTCTGTTGTGAATTTCATGAAATATGACAAATAGCTGATCCGTTAGGATAACCAGAATAAAAATGGTTTAACCTATTCTATGGTCAGACATAAACGTATAAACCACGGTAGTGCCGAATCTCGGTTGAACATTGAAGGGCAGATTAAACGACCTTGACCATAAAACATTACATATTGCAGGATTGGCGCTATATTCTAGACTGTCTCTTAACATGGTGTAACACTGTTGAACATTACAAACACATCTCTGGTAATGCAAGTATAGTGTTCTGTGGTTCATAACATAACGTGGCTTGAAAACCAATTTAAAAATAATTCAACCAGGACGCCATTACATAATAAATCAGTTCATTTATGTACACCATACTGAACAAACTATATTTGTGCATATATTTCTGCAAGTTCACTCCAAAAGAGAATTAAAACATTACAATTTAAGTGGAGACTCTTCAAGTATTGTAGAAACACAAGTAGCATTAGCAGAAAATGTTTTTCCGTATTTTTGCAGGACAAATGAGATTTCATCATGCTTATTCATTGTATTGATACTGAAACTATCGAGACATACTACATATATATTAGACAGACATTAATACACTCCTGTTATGAAATTCATACACAAAATACCATCTGATAGATGCAAATTCAGCAAACATCTTGCAGTTAAATATTTATTAATATTCTATACAAAACTCTTTTGGTTCATATACATTCACTGCTTTTCTTCTATAATTGCACAAGAGCCACACGTGACATACATGGAGATACAGGAGACAAAAAACATTGAACACGTAAAACTGATTAAATATCATCTTTTTGGGCTCTTATGTATTTTTGTCCCCCGGCCAGGAAGGACTAAACATGCAGAGTCTAGATTTGTGGCCTAGAACATTACGGGTCCCGATGCGCCACCCGTTTGACGGCTTCACACAGCCTGGCCAGTCGTATCGGTCACCGGAGGGAAACGGGACTTCTAGGCACGACCGCTGGGACCACAGACGACATAAACCTGCGTAATTTCAGAGACGTTTCGGAAATGTACAGAAGCTTGTGTTGATTGTTCGCCTGTGGTCTTGACAGCTATCCCACAATTCACTTCATCGTACAGCTGCTGAAGGCTGAGAGCTGAACAGGAAGCTGTCCGAACTACAGAGTCAATCACCCTCATGAAAATGGAATTAATGAATTAATATTATTAGTAATATTAAGTCATTTAAAGGGGAAGATTTAATACATTTCCTGGTTCTCAGCCATGGTTGGATAACAGCCGTAATCTTACCTGTCAGTGATTAGAATCACACCTTAAGAACTGTAAGGAAGTTGACAATAGTAAATGTTAAAATTTTCTTTGACGCGATATGAGTTCAGTGATGTTAATGAGCATTAATGAGCATTGTTACGTAAGAAACAAAAAGAACAGAACCCCTGTTTAAAGGTGATCATTGAAAGCATAGGAATCGGTACATTGATCTTGCGGTGGTCGGAACATGCAGAGTTTGGAGCAAGCAGGACCAGCCTTAAAACAATACCCTTGAGAATTTGAGCGGCTTATTAGCCTGTAAGCTGCTTAGAGAGAGTAATTTAGCCTGCACACGGTACCCGTCTCAGGGCTGCACAGTGCTCTTATTGCTGAAACACTGAGAAAGTTTTAATAAAAGGCCCGTAAGAGATTTTACTCTCAGGAGAAATCCAGCCCAACATGGTGAACATGGATAAAATAATTTTGCTATAAACCTGTAGGTGTGTCCTACGCAGAGCTGAAGGTCTACCTGCTCCCCAAGCATCTCTCTGTGTGTGCTGTTACATCCTGGTACTTAAATACAATCGCCTCACATTCAAAACAACCCTGCTTTGAATCTGCACCAATCTGCACAATTCCTGCCATTTCCTGTATGCAAACATTACCACTTTCATAAACATCTGCCATAATGTATAATTTTCTAATGCATGCTGAGTGTTTTAAGTCACAACACAAATCGAGTATTTTGAGGGGTTTAGATTGTTTTGTAATGGTTTACAGGGAAAACATCCGTCGGGTTAAAACTGATGCGTTCTGATGCTTTTTGAGTAAAGGTGTTTGACAGAAATGGGGTCTCTTTGCAGGGTGTGTGTGCACACTGTCTGTCTGTCCTGGGGCTCGGTGTGTGAGCCTGGCGGCTGTGTCAGGCCAAAATGTGTCCGTGAGCCAAAATGTGTCCAGGAATGCTTGGAATGTCGTTGCTATGCCAACAGACACGCGAGCATTGTGACGCGATAGCATTGCACTTGCTT